>VXBN01003318.1:595312-624034 GCA_013397395.1 Sinosuthora webbiana | reverse complement strand
TGATTTCCATTGAAACCATACCGTGCTAGGCACTGTAAAATACAGTCCAAGTCTCTTGTCCTGGAGGTCTTGTAATCTGTATAGAGTGTTTTGTTTTGTTTTTTAGATGATGGACATAATCACTGACAGCGTGATCTCACAGAAAAAGTCAAGAATCAAATCCACATCTCCAAAGTGTTACTCTAATATTTTAAAAGCAAGGCAATTACTTTTACAGATATATTAAAGCCTTTTTATTGTGGTTCTTATTTGAAATATTTCCCTTTTCCAAATCTTCTCTGCCTCTAAAACTTTCTAACTCTGGAGTGGGAATGCTTTTATTTAACCGGCAATTATCCATGATTTTTTCATGAATCAGTGCACTTTGTGAAGTTCAAAGCAAAAAGGAGACACTTCCATAAACTCATTCTTTCTTTTTGGCTTCTTTGCAGAGGCATTGCTGGAGAGTTTCTCTGCAGCCCCTTTTGCACCACTCACAGGACAAATCAAACCAGGCATCAGGGTTCCAGAGCTGGGCCACCAAAACTTTAAAGGCATCTTGATGACAAACACAGATATTGTTGTTTGCTTCTCAACAGAAGCACCCATAAACCATAAATCACTTCACAGTTACCTCTTAGCAAAGATTAATCTCCACTTAAAACGGTAATAAAAAGAAAGAGGCACCATTCCTCCCCTGAAATGCTGAATCCTGGAATGGGAGCCTCGTAGATCTTGTCAAACTTCATTTTTTTTTTTTTTGCATTTGTTCACATAATTTAAGACTTGTTAGGGAAAAAAAAACCCCTGCTTATTACGTTTGAAATACAGGGACTTCTTAAAATGATGAGAAAAAAACCTACTAAGCACAAACACAAAAGAAAGCTTCTTCCTTTAACCCAGCTCCTGTCACACTGCATCAATTCAGCCAGACAATTCACAGCCATGATGGTGGGAACGCAACATTTTTACGTTGATCTTCCAAGGGATTATTCAAAACGGGTGTTTCGACTTCCACCTTATCACTGAACTGAGAACTTGGAATGTATTTGAGCCGTTTCTGGTGTACAGCTCGTTAAATACATTTATTTGAATAGTAAATCCTAAGGGGCTCAGGCCTGCCATTAAAAGCAAAGAGAATCCACGGGACAGTTACAGCTCAGGAATGTGAACTGCAAGGCCATACCCACCCTGTGCTGATGTTTTCTCATCTGTGTGTCAGCATTTCTCCCCAGGATGAGTCAATGCAGTTGGTTTTGTCGTTTTCTTTGTACGTGTTATTTAAAACAAAAGTTGCTAAGCAGTGATGCTTCAGTTGCACTAAACTGGCAGAAAGGGATTTGGAAGGAAAAAAAGACATCCCAAAGTTCCTGGAGAAGAAGCTGCGACTATGCAAATTGTTCACAATCTCAACAGTCTGCATGGAATTTAGGGAATTTGGGTTAAGCCCCCAAAGTGAGCGGATCCTACTGGGAAGGTGGAGTGGCTAGGCTAAGTGATCACTAATTTGGGCTCTCTAAGGTAATTTACATTACAGTAATTAAAGTTTAGATTCCCTTGCTGTTCTATTTACGAACTCCATTAACCTATGACCTTTCTCTGAAGTTTACACCCAACTGTTTTAATTTTTTTTTTTTCCTGAGCAAAAGAAAAGCAGCTCCTATGGAAGTTATTCCTCATAATAATTAATTGTATTTAGAGCCCAAGAGGTAGATCTATGCTTTAAGACAATCCAGCTGCGATGTTGTGCTGTGTAATTATACTACAGATCCATTTGTTTGATCCTTCAGATGAACCACTGCTAATATTCTTGGGTTTGTTTGCGTTGTTTTGGCTTTAAGTACAGCCTGCCACATGCTTTTCATTTCGCTGAATTTAAAATGATGGGTAAAATTCTGCTGCAAATTACAGAGATGCAAACAAAGAACACGCTTTGACCCTACATTCTTATCTGCCTGTTATTACCTCAAATTTAATGACGTTTTAATAAGCAAGTGCAATAACTTCTATGCTCTGCATAGACACATTATATGGCAAGAATTAGGAAAAAAAAAAAAGGTCTAGAGCTCTGTATTGCAGCTGAAACAATATGGTGTGTGCTTCTCTGAATAGATACGACCACATATCCTCACATATCATAGTCAGTGAGTCCCAAAGCAGCTCATCCTAACCCACAGCTGAAAGGCTCTGGTCAGTTGTCACCTTCTTGCTATGTCTTAATATTTGTCTCTCACTCTCCCAGCACGTTATGATTTAGAGGGTTCTGCTTCTGCAGGACAGACTGTGAAAGCTGTGGGTGATTGTTCCCATCCCAGGCTCATCCTGTGCCTCAAGAACATGGAGGAGCATAAGGAGCCTCCTTAGTGTGGGGGGAAAATCCTCCCCCAACAAAGGGAAGGGAGTTAATCTGAGACCTTCTGCTTTGGGGGGCTGGAAATGGGCAACATGGATGGGGATTTCTGGAGAAAGGAGCACGTAAAGAGCACTCTGCTCCTCACAACAGGGGGAAAGACTGCACAGAGAGAATTCATGAGTGTGTTGGGCACCAGGGAATAAATAAAACAGCATCATAAACATCAGTAAACTACAAAGCTCCAGAGCTGGTCTCAATTTGTAGAAGACCAAGCCTCAGGAATCTGCTGCCCTTCTGCTGGACCAGCCCTTACAGGCATTGATGCAGCCACATGTATAGATTAATATATTTATCTGTAACTAATGTGAGGAGCAGAGATATGTGCACATTCACAGAGACGCTGCCTTTCTGCTGTGGGAGGTATGAAAGAATATCTTATGCTTGGCTCCAGAAGTCTATTCATATAGATATCTCATGGATTTTTTTTTTTTTCTCCCCAGAAATAACTTATGGCAAGATCTCTATATTAAATAAAGTTTTAATTAAAAATGGATTTCCCAATACCACAAGCTAACTCTCCTTCAAGTTCACATTTTCCCTGAGAACCTGGATATGCTTTTTTCTTTTTTCAATTTACATCACTAAAAATACACAGCGTGTTCATTTGTACCATTGATACAAAGACATGACCATCTGCCATCCTCAAGACACCTACAAGAGATTGGTGTTTTTTCTAACTAATCTTGGATATGATTTATTCCCATCACTCTTAATGTCTCTGGGAAGAGGCATCAAGAGCTGAGATGCCAGAATTTGAAACAAAAAAGTGGCCTGCACCTATTCCTTTAATAAATTAGAAATTTCGTCTCCTCCAAATTGCAAGTAAATTTTGAGTTAGTGCGAATAGATTATGTTAATCGGATCATCAAGTTGTCATGCTGTTAGTCCTGTCCTAGCAGTAAAATGTTAAAGGATGTAATGCTATTCATAAACACAGATACATTTTCAACCAAAAACATGAGTTAATTGAATTCCACCAAAATTACTGTCCCTAGTCAACCTGAATACACTTTCTTATCCACGTTTGCTCACCAATATGTAAATAAGGTGAATGATGATGTCTGAGAGCATCTTATTTATATGCTGATTAAATAGTAATCATTCCAAATAATTTCCCAGGTTGTAGATGCCACTGCTTGGGATTGGTTTAAGATTCTTATCAGTGAAAGTGCAAGAGTTTGTTTAATTAAAGTTATTTCAAATTATGATTAAAGCACTTCTATTTTGACTAATGTGTATACATCGCAACCCATGATATATGTGGTCTTCTGTCTGTTGTTTTAATCTATTAAAGGGTTTGTATCCACAGAGGACAGGTACTGTGAGTGTTTTTCAGGGAAGATAGAGATAAAATGCACATCCTTTCAGCAAGAAAAGTGTAAGCCATGTCCCAGTGCTGGCTGAGGCTATGGAAACATTGACTGTGTAGATTCTGGAGTATTCTAAAATGATTCCACAATTCGAATCCATTCTTAAAGATGTTTCCAAAATGTGTATAAATCCCTTTGGGCAGCAGGAAACCCATCTCTTTTCTCTGCTTGATTTTAGACTGTGCATACTGACTGTGTGATATCATTATTAGATGGCAAGAACAAGTGTGATTTTCTTCCTGGGTGTGAAAAGAACATACAATCACTCAGTCTCCAAACCTACAATATAGGCAAGAGCAGGCACCTTTGTGTTAGGGTAGCTTCAAATCTATAATTTTCATTCAGTCCCTGCTGGGATCATTATTTCTTATCTCCTCTCTGCTCCCCCAGTCACATGTGAGAGGGTACTAGAAAAATAAATAAATAATTGGACAGATGAATGGAGCGTTCCTCACTTTAAAAAGATATTAACTAAACCCCAAAACTAAGCCTCATCCCAAATATTTCAGAAACCACCTGCTAATATCCTCTACAATGTGCTTTTTCACCATACTCAAATCAACAAAGCTTTGTAGTAACTATACCCCCTGACCAAGGTTTTAGTGATGACCATTCTGTCAAACATACTACAGACAGCACAGTTACTATTTTCTCTGTTTTTTCATTTATAGTCTTGCTAGTTGCAAGAAAAAAAAAAAAAAAAGTAAAATGCCACCCTAAATTCATCTCTAGATTTAGCACCACGTTTTTAGCAGAGCTACAGATTGACTCAGAATTCTTTAAGGACAAATCTTGTCATAAATACCATGTATGAAAACTTCTCCCCCGTCATTTATCCGCTCTCCCGAGAGAGTGGTTAAGATATTTTTATATTCAATATGAAGACTTTTAACTTGTGTCAATCAGTGTGGTTGCTGACATCAAAACAGCTAAGGAATCAGTGGGTAGTTACTAATGACATGGACATCTGAACCAGGAGCTGGATCTAAAGCACACCACTAATCCCACTGGTTCCAGGATGATCCCACCCAGACCTGCAGAGTGCTGTGGGTGGCATCTGACCCTACCCAGACACTGAGGGATAATGAAAAAAAACAGAACTACAAAATGTCTCAGTCTCCATTCAAATGGCAGTCTGAGAGATGAGAGCTGGCACAACCTCCTCCTATAATTTCACCTACCAGTTTACCCTTAAAGAGTGTCTCAAGACCACTTGATGCAGTAAGATCTTGAAATCTGAAGGCCAAGTGCCCCATTTCCCTGTAGCTAATTAGTCCACGCTAAATATATAATTGTCTCTGTGTGTAAAGCTATCTGGGGGGAGCCAGTGTATTTGCATGCTAATATAAGGGACTGTTTTTAAAGATAGACCCCTCCACTATAAATGGGGTATCAGAAAAGTGCCAATTATGAAGAAGGGGTGCACTGTGTCATAAACCAACTGCCTTGTGCAACTAATTGCTCTACATGCTGTACAATCCCAAAATATAATTGACCCTGTCTGTAAAGCTATTTTTGGGAACAATAAATCATTAGCATGCCAAAACCAAGTGCCAGTTACAAAGCAGGGAGTATGACCACTGTGACCATCTGCCTCCTAGATGAGTGAGCTAAACTTTTTTTTTTCCCCCCCTCCACCCAATCCTCTTTTTCTTGCTGCTATCCAAAATAAAAACAGGGCTCATGGCATTTCATGTATAGGGCGTTTGCAGTAGTCTGCAGCAGAGGAATATCTTTCAAAGGAGTCTTCTGTTCAGACTGAAATCCTGATGGGAAGGATCCCTGTCAATGGGAGTACTGTGTGTCTCTGAATACTGTGTTGGGCTGGCAGTGATTCTCTCCTAGGGATGTTCCTTATTTCCACCTGGAGAATGGGTTCCACTCAAATTCGTGCAGAAAGTCCTTTAGTCAGGCAACAGGCTTAACTTTTTCCATTACTAAGCAATAAACATCAGTGAATTAAAGACAGGGGAATGGCTCTGTGTGTACTTGGAATAACAGCAATGGGACAGATGCTGCAGCTTATGTGATCCCAAACAACTGTGAAAAATCAGCTGTGCCAGAAAAATACCCAAGGTTTTTATAATACATTTTTGTGTTCAGAATTCATGAAATGGTTCAAACCCACCTGCATCTTTCATGTATAAAGCACTTGTGTATTTCCATGATCCAGAAGTACTGACGTTTACATTAATCATCTTTGTCCAAATTTCTTTTGCATTGAGATATTAATGAGAAGAAGTTTCCTCTTCCCAACTTTATTGCCCTTAGGGAAAGCTGCAGAGGAGTTTCCATTAGATTGTACCACTTTTGGGGCAGCACCTGGCAAATGCTTCTGTTTATTTTCCTGGTACCAGATATTCTGGTGGTAAAATAATCCAGATGTGTTTTTACAAGTGGACACTGTGAAGAGTCACTAAAAGACACTCGAATTATAAACTGAAATTAACTGGATCATGCTTTCAGAGATTCTGATGGGACCTGGTAAGAACATGAGTAGTGGGGGTAGTAAGGGGCAGGTAAGTGGAATAGAGTTTATGAATTGTGCACCA
Organism: Sinosuthora webbiana; assembly: GCA_013397395.1. Taxonomy (NCBI): domain Eukaryota; kingdom Metazoa; phylum Chordata; class Aves; order Passeriformes; family Sylviidae; genus Sinosuthora; species Sinosuthora webbiana. The sequence goes on along the minus strand of VXBN01003318.1, from coordinate 617,720 downwards.
TTTCCTCTCTGCCTTCAAGGATTTCCCAACACACACAGCTCATGTGAAATAAATCCTACAGCCTGCACTCAGGAATCTGAACTCCTGGGCTTTGATCCACAGGCTTCAATTCGTCTTGGGAATGTGCCAGTTAAAATCCCTGGTGAAAAGCGAGCGAATAAACTTCTTGTAAAAGGGTTTACATGTGTATACAGAGGTAAGTTCCTATCAGTAAATATTATCTCACTAAACCCAAACATCTGTCCTGCTGTGGAGCGTGAGTAGCTTTGTTGCCTCACATTGCCTGGCCATATTTATTTGCTGTTTGTAACTAAATGTTTTTTATTCCAGTTTTAAGACATTTTAACTATTTCTTCTAGAATGTCTGTAATTTACTCATTCTTTAGTAGGCCTTCCTCTCAAACAGTATTAATTTAATTTCACAGTATTTCAGGAGTGGCATGTAACCTCTGAGCTGTTCTTGAAATGTTTCGTTTACTTGAATTTTCTGCCTAACTAAATGGAAACTGATAGACTGAGTCAGCAGGAAAAAGAAAAAAAAAAGTAAAAAAAGAAACCAGAAATGCAGTCAACAAAGATTTTCTTCCGAGAATGTTCATAATCTAAAATATCCCAAAATAATGATTAGAAAACAAAGGCTACCAATCTTGACAATCTTTCTTTTCTGTCACTATCCCCCTGCTCTTCCACATGCTTACATATAATTGCTTGGCTCCTCACATCAGGAGAAACAGCAGATGAAGTCTGCCCTCAAATTATATTACAATAAATAATTATATTGCAATAACTAAATAATCAACCTGATTTACCAGGGTAATTTTCTGCCTTTCCCACACCGTACTTTACTAATACACTGAGTTCCAGCATATATTTATTAATAAAAAGATATTATATTAACACAGCAATTTACATTAATAAAATTAAGCAGAGTTTTACAAATGATAAAATTTTTGCTGTCACCAGAACTTTGTGGTAATTTCTTTTTCTCCAAATACACTTTTTCAAGCCTGTTGGGAGGCGCTGGAATTTAATGCTTTCCTACTGTGTATTTTTTTTTCTTTTGTAGGCGCAATTCCCCATCATTTTTATTCTTAACTTTACCAAGGAAGTACCTGCCATGGTTAGGGCAGTCATGACACACAGGGTGACACCATAAAAGTTCAGCAGGCTCTTTATCATGGCCTCACGCTGCCTTTTATACAGTTTTTACAAACCTCAAGGGCAAATTCTAACTGGTTTACGGCTTTCTTGTTAATTATTCTATTGGTTAGTAAAAGACATTTTACTTGTCCATCAAATCTATCTATTCTCGGATTGTTTGCTTATTTTCTTTAGTGATTCTCATGGGACAAATCCCTTGTTATTACAGATGTACTTATATCTCACCCTCAGAACAGATTCAAAGGAACTTCTCATTCTCAGAACAGCTTCATATGGGAATTTACAGATTTCTTGCTAGCTGCACTTAGAAAGAAACGACAGGCTGGATTTTTATCCTATTCCTACAAATAACCAAGTGCAGCAGTAAAGGCAATACTCATTTGTACTGCCACATCTGACTGAGAGCAGAGACTGTGAGCTTCTCCCCCTAAAAACCCAGCAGCTGAGCTGACATCACCAGCACTCCCCCTTACGTGGACACCAAGGCACATGACTTTCCTTTCTTTCCTAGTTTCTGTTCTTTTCTAGAAGCAGCAGAAGCGCCTTGACAGAGGAGTGAGGGAAGCCCAGCCTCTGCAGCAGCAGCCCAGAGAGGCTCCTGGTGATGTCAGAATTATTCATCTGAAAACTCCTCGCTGGCAGGGGCTGCTTTCTGTCAAGAGCACTGAAAGGAGGAAGTGGCTGGAGTGGAATACAGAGAACTCGCCGCTCTTATTCAATAAGACGTTTTCTGTTTCCTCTAATTGCAACAGTTATCTGTATCTGATACAGCCCTCGCAGTCAATATTTTGGTGGTGTCATCAGTTTCAGCTTCCAGAGCTCACGAACCTTATCAGAGTTCACATCTCTCGCAGGCATCGTGTTCGCAAAAATTAGTTGCTCTGATACGAAGCTCATCTTAAAATTCGTGCTTCCTAGCAAAAAAATTTCTAAGTTTTTTGTAAAATTTCATTTTTTGTATTCCAAAATACAACTACTAGTTCACAGGCCTATTTAAATTTAAAAAATCTGGAGGAACTGTAATATTTTTAATAAAGTTTCAAACTGAAATGCTGATGGGAAGGATCCCTGTCAATGGGAATACTGTGTTATACCAAGCAATTCCAACTTTAGGCTGAAAAGCTGGTGTGCTTTGTGACACTGGTCATACAAATCTGTGAGCATTATAGTGCATTTCCACGTTACCTTGAGTAATTCCAAACCAACTAGCACAGTTTGCAAGACATACAACATTTGAGCAATTAAAAACAAACAAACAAACAAACAAGAACAAAAGTATAATAGCTGACAAAAAAACCCTTTTTAAAAATGCCTTTAACTCACTGCCCCACTGAGAAAACACTATTGACTTCTAACATGCAATTAAAACAATGTTAAAATTCTCTTCAGTGTGTCTGCAGCATCTGCTTCACTGATTGGTGTCAGCTGAGGTAAAATTTTAGTCTTTATTTTGTAGGACTCTGCAGCGACTAGCAGATGCTTGGCTATTGTCTCAAACAAGCAGAATCTAAGCAGTCAAGACAACCATATCACAAACAACTGTTAGAATAATCACATAATATGAGCATTCAATGCACTGCCTCCTGCATTTCTTAGATCTTACAAACTATAAGGGAGACGAGAATTTTGTGGTGTAATCCTCCTCCTTTACTTTTACATAGGGAATGTAATCTGTTACAACTGCAATAATTTAATGCAATTAGATCCATCAAACCACACGTGGAAATCCCCCAAATTTATAAAGACATTGATTTAATCAAGTATCTTAAGTTTCAAAGCTTTAAAAGGACAATTATTTAAGTGGAGGGTCACACACTCCAACAATTCCCTGAGTGTACACAGGCTGCCTGGCCATGAAATGCAGGCAAAAGTGTGAATTTCTTCTGTTAGAAAGTCTTTTTGCTAGTGAGATCCAGTTTGTCACCACTGTTTTGTGGTTATGTAACAGAATAAAAGTCAGAATGTTGGAAAAGGCTGTCACAACTCTCAGCTCTGTTTGGCACCTTTGGCTGAGAAAAGAAATAGCCCAGTATCCCTCTGCTTCAGCTACCAACCCTCTCCTGTCAGAACCTGGCACTTACGGAAAACTGGGCCAGACTCTGGCCTGGGTTTGTACTTTGGAAATTGAGTGGACCAAGCTCATTAAACCCCTCCTAGACAGCTTCTGAAGCAAGGTCTCCAGAAGTGGAATATTATTAATTCATATACACATTCCAAAACTTGACCTATTCCTTCCTTCCTTTTTATTTTCCTTCTCTCTTTTAAGAGCTATTTATGCTCATTTATCAAAATGTTTGGGAGCCAAAACAGGAAAAGAAAATAATTAATAACAAATAAAAATCAAAGTATTTATTATCTTCATGTCTTAATGGAAATAAAGCCTAACAATGGTACTTTGAATTTATTCTCTTCTTCATAGGATATGAAATAAGAAGAAAGAAAAGATAGGGGGAACTGTCATACTGTCTTCAATGCAGATCTAAAGGAGATGCAAAGAAAACTCAAAGAAATAGCTTTTTGATGGCTGATTAAAGGTGATAATACATAGGTTACCTTTTTGTTAGAGGAAACACTACCTATTCTGGATTAACCTGAAAGCCTCCAAAATGACCTTGCTGAACTTGTTTCAAGAGTTTCACCAGACCTTTGTTCAAATGCTCTGAGACCAGCAGTATTTTTCTGATTGGCAAGACCTGCATTTTGACCAGAGACCTGCAGAAAGCACCTGTGCATGCCCAGCTGCCGTGCATGGATCCTGCTGCAGCCAGACTTTTGTTATTTATGGCCTGGTGGCCATGCAGTCAGCAAACTGCTAAATGTCATCCTGGTTCAGGCAGTCCTACTGCAAGATGAACTTTGTTAGTGGTCAGGCTGTCACAGGCAGTGTAATAAAGTCCTCCTTTGGCATCCTTCAGGTATTGAAGTTTGAAGCCTATCCCCTCCAAAGCTTTACAACCATCACTGAATCAGGATTGAGACTAAAATCTTATAAAATTAGAACTGCCACCACAGTGATCTCACTGTTGCAGTATCTCTATATCTATACATTTCTATAGCTATAAAATCCTTTCCCTGGCTCCTTTGCATTACTCTGCAGTATTACTATTCAAGGCTTCCTAGTGGGAGCTGCTGCTGAATTGTGTGGTGACAGGGTTTGCTTTCATAATCAATTATGAATTCCACTGAAAAAGGCAATCCAATTATTCCCCAGCTCCCAACTATGCCAAGCACAGGAGCTTATGAGGCCACACATTCAGTCAGATAAGGGAACTGATCCAGCTTAAAACTGACCCACCAAAGAAAATAGTTACCCCTCATTTGGGTGACCCCATGGCCACATGCCAATGGAAATGGGAAGAATCTTCCTCCAAGAACAAGGACTTAACACTCAATAAGTCTCAACACCATCGTTCCAATTCACCTATGGATTTTCCATTTTCACTTCTCAGGACACAAGCCCCCATTTTTTACACAGCTTGTGTTGCCTGTTCCTGCCCATCCAGCTCTCTGAGTCTGCATCTGTCTGTACTAAATGAATAGGTAGATTTGTTTGCACAGTCTGAGGTCACGGAGTAACACAAACTGCTCTTCGTGGGAGCCCTGACCAGGTCATGACCTGCCACCCAAACAACTTTTACATCACCCTTAGACACCCACGATGATTTTATATCTATCATTCACGTGCAGAAGTGCAGAGTCAGACCTCCTACCGTCCCCACACAAACACGATAAAAACTCTCCCATTTACATGATGATTCCCTATTAACAACTGCTTTTTGACAACTGCCAGTTAGCCAGCACTTAATCCACTTAAGATGGGCTTTGCTGATATTGTAGAGCGTTAATTTTTTATCAGAATGTAACACAGTAGCAAGTCAGATGCTGTACAAAAGCCTAAGTCTATTACATCTACATTCACAATAAAGCCCACCCTGTTATCACCACAATTTCACAACTTCGAGCTTCCAAAGCCGCTAAATTCTTTTCCATCTTTTAGCATTCCACGTCTAAGTTTTCAACCTTGAGCGGTAAGTGAAAAAATGGAAATTAAATAATTTACCAGCCCGAGCTCCTAACCAGTAAATTGCTGTGAATTTGTAACCGCGCTATCATTTTCATTGTACTACATTGGCCATTTAGGTGAATGATAACCCAGGAGACAGCACCACGCAGGGCTAGCAAACAAGTAAATCATTTAGATTGCACACTGCTTTCAGCTCAAAAAGGGGCAGTAAATCTGTCCTGCCATCGCCTTCCCTTTTGTTGGATTTTTCAGGACGGCGCGGTCTTTGCATTGAAACAAATAACAATAATAATAAAAAAAATCCTGGAGATTTAATTTATTGTCTGTGTTTTGCGCATGATGACTGAGGCTGACCGGTGCGAGGCAGTGCCCTAGAAGAAAGAACAGGCTTGGCCATTTCAGATCGTGCCAGATAGAACACACAGCTGGCTCTAAGTGGATGAGGAGAAAATTCTGGTTACAGCATGGCACCATCTAATGGCTTTGGCTTTAACTGCAGCAACTCAAACTGCCTGAAGTGCTGGCCATAAAAATTGCTCTCCTATCATTATTCTGCTCACCCACCTCACCACGTAGCAAAGCCATATGGGAGAAAAAAAAAAAAGAGAGGAAATAATGTAAGTTTGAAATATAAATCCGGGCTGACAACTTACGTGGTAGTACCAACTGCAACCTATTTTTAAACCGTGACCGAACACTTCAGTTCCAAGAGAAGTATTTTTGAACAACAAAATTTAGGTATACAAAGAGCACCGCGTTGTCTATACACAGAAATTACAAAATACTGTGTTTTCATAAAACCATGAAATGGTTTGGCTTGGAAGGGACCTCAAAGATCATCCGGTTCCAATCCCACCTCCATGGGCAGAGAATGTTCTACCAGACCAGGTTGCTCAAAGCTCCATTTAGCCTGGCCTTGAACATTTTCTTGTGACCACTGCTGCCTTGGAGCCTGCAAAAGCCTCTGCTGGCTCAGCTGTAATTTGGTTGTCCCTTTGTCCTGGGTTGTAGTGTAGGGTGTGCACAGAGTATTCTGTCACCATCTTAACGAACTGTTGAATCCAATTGTTGGAGCAGTGCTCTTCCCGGACCCTTCCCTCAGGGTTATCTTCTGCTAATGCCTTGCCCATGACTCACAGATAACACCCTCAGGAGTTATCTCTGTCTAATGGGCCATCAAGGACTCCCTGCATGACTTATCATCTCATTGTGAGATGCTCCACCCAGGGGGAGGAGCCAAGCATTCCCACCTGGATATAAGCTGGGGTTTGGGACAGTACAGGGGCCTTACCCACTGGATTCCCAGAGGACCAGAGCTACCAGACCTTTCTATGGGATCACTGCTTCAGGAAGACCACCTCATCTGGACTGCTTCCATCACCGTGATCAGGTTGTATTCTGACTCTGTCAGTGGTCTTTTGTATTTTTTGCATTTATTTTATTGTACCATTTTCTTTCTTTTCTTCCTATTAAATTGTATCTCTGACTTGGAGCCTCTCACTTGTTTTGCTTTCAAACCACTACACCCTTTTACAGCTACAGTGGGAAACTTTGGAAGTGCAGCTGAGTCCGACTCACGTTCCAGGCAGCAGGATGTGTGTGGATACACACGTTTTGGCAAAGCCTAAAGCACCAAGACACTGCATTTCCATGAGATCCCTCAGGTTAAACTGGATCCCAAATACAATATAATAAAAAAATATTAATTTATAATTTTTTTTTATTTTAATACAATAAAAATACCCAAATACAGCTTTGAGGTCTGTGCTTCAGGGATGCTCGTGCAGCTCACAGCAAACTGAGATATGAGTAGGGAGCTGCTGTTTCCAATGTTTTGAACAGTTAAAATCATGGTCACTTGGACAGGAGTGCAGTGTATGCCACAACCTGCACAGATAAAAGACTCTAGCAAAGGAGACTGTCTGAAATACACTGCTATTAACTGTAAGAGTAGATATGTTATTCAAACATAAAACATTTTTAAAAAGCAAAAATAAAAAAATTATTTATTGTACTAGAAGCACCTGCCTGTAGAAAAAAACCCAAACATAAAATACTTAAATATTTAGTCACAGAATAATGTATTGTAACTTTTCATTTCTGTAATATATTTAGAGGCCTGTTCCAACTACAGATCCTTGCCATTGGAATACAAAAGCCCCCCTGGCGAAATTTAAATATAAAAATGTAGACACAGTTCTTGTTTACAGGGATAGTTGTAGAAGCAAGAAAGAGAAACAACAGCCTGAGGCACTGACAACAAGTTCTTTCCAGCTGGAAATGCCATGCACACAAGGTAAGCAGAGGAATAGATTTACCACTGGTTGTACAAACACACAACAGAAGATCACCAGAGGATATACGTGGGGAAATAAGTAATAAGTGCATAAATGTCGAAGTGTATTTTTTTGTATGAGAAGAAATCAGAGCATTTGTCAATGGCTGTCATTAAAACTAGGGGAAAAGATTCACCACCTTCCTGCACTGAAGAGAAAACAGAGCACAGGTCCAGAGCCAGGGGACTGCCTCCTGTTTGGCAGAAATATTTGTAGAGTTGTATCCCTTGCACTGACTTTAAAATGTGCAGTGAAATTCTCCCTCCTCCTTTAATACATCATTCAAGCTTGGTAGAGAACAGACCTCTCAACAAATAACACACTTCCCTTTCTGCATAACTTAGGCTCATCTGGCTGGACAACCTTCATCCAGGGGCTGAAAAAACTGGTTTTGTAAATATTCTACACTCCACTCTCAGTCAGAATCTCTGCTTTCCCCAGTTCTCTGAAATCATGTCACATCCCATTGAAGTGTTAAGCAGAAAGACAGAAAAATGCAAATTGCTGTTCACATTGAATGACAGTTTCGAGGGTTTGTGTAGCACAATTCAGAAACTCTACATTATTTCACTGCTTGCATGTCTATCCTCTGCTACTGACTGCTCCAACTGCAGTGCCACACACTCCTCAGAAAACAACTAAGCCATGATTTGTTGCTTGAACCTTTTTTTCTTAGCAGAGTACTTCCCAAACTCCTACCTTTTTGTTCCAGCTGGATGGCCTTGCAGAGCACTAAGCAGACACTGTCAGTGGCAGCACAGCCATGCTGTACAGTAAGCTTCACAGGACAAGCACTATTCCTTCATACTTTGACTTATGCTGGGCTAATTTAGGTGGATTTATCAGGAATTAATACAAAGAATACAGCAAAGTCAAGCAAAGTTCAACTGCTTACAGACAAAATATAAAATAAGGCACTGAATATGTTCACTGCTTACCAGCTTCAGGTTCTGAAGATTCATTCCCATCATCTATTTTTCAGGCAGTTGAAATAGCATTTGAGGAAATGATCAGATGTAATGAAATAGTTTCAGAGTAGTCTTAGGTTGTGTACCTAGAAAGAATGTACAGATTTTGTCTTAAAATCTCAGTAATGAACCCAAAACCTCGGGAGAAGGATTGTCATACATTTGTAAATAAATAATCTGTCACTGTAAGCTGAAAAGGGCATTATTATAAGAGAAAAGGAAAGAAGTATAAATGCTGAGAAGATCATGCTTGTAGATCTTTCTTCAGTAGCATCCCATGGCATACAAGGTACTCTTAACCAAACAGTGACTACATCTTAATTGAATTTCTACAGTTCTTAGCAGAATTCTCAAGACAGTGGAATAATCAGCACACAGAAGGGTGAGCAGTCCAGAGCCTCCCCAAAGGAGATCCCTCACCCTGCATTTTAATCACTTGGGAATGTATGAAGAAGAGGCAATACTATATGTAATACATATTTAAAATAACTTGGATACATTACAATGGTGTCTGCTTAAGATGATTCCAAACTCCTTTACCCCTAAATCTCCCCCCTGACTCTATTCTGGTATTATCAGCAAAGCTGAAAGGGGCAAATAAGACAGGGGAGAGAAGCATAAAAAAGGCCATACCATTAACTCAGATATAATGAACAGCCACTTACAGCCCTTTAAACCGTTCTTAAAATTCATGGAAACTTTCCTCACGTGAAGTTTCACTCCTGCACTGAATTACTCTTTGGTGGGATTTCCTCTGTGACCAGCAGCTCTAATAATCAGGCACCACAGATGGGTTCTGCTCTGCTGGTGCTGGGGTGCTCACAGTGAGGCCCGACAGACTGTACACATGAGAGGATGTGTGTAATACTGGAAAGGGGCAGGAGATTATTAGTCTGATTTCCATAACCTCTCTGTCCTTTTTGCTCCCCACGGGATGATCCTGCAGTGGCATAATGCAGGGTTTGTACACCCCAATTATGAGAGTCTGGAAGGAGCTCATGGGCTGTTGGGCACCTAATCAGCCTCTCCCAGAGGCAAACAAGAGACTTCAAAGGAGGGACAAAAAAAGGAAGAGCAATGCTTAATTAGTGCTCAGCTAAGAGGAGCAGACTTGGGGGAAGACACAAGGAGAAGTGATCCCTGTCAGAGTCCCCTGGTAGAGAGGAAGGCCTGGCAAAAGCTGTTCCCTTCTTTGGCTCCATTTCAGCTTCCCTGAGCCACTTCCATGAGTCAGCGGTTCAGAGGAAAGAACAAAGAAATCTGCTGTCAAAACACCCTACAAACAAACAAAAAAATGGAACACATCTGTTTGTCCAGGTCTAGTTTTACATACACCAAAAGAAAAGGAGGTGGCCCTGTCCTAAGCAGAGGGTTCCATCCATTCAGCCCTTCGGGTGTCCCAGGAGCAGCAGAATGAAGCTGCAAAAGGCTTTTAAACATTAACTTTGTAAACTTTCACATTGTAAAATACATTAAAAGGTTTAGTCTTGTCATAACCGTTGTTTTTAGGTCTTTTTTTTTCTTGTTTTTTACCTAAGAAATGTCAGAAACTAAATCTGGTCTTTGGTGACTTGCCCATGAGAGTGGAAGAGATCTGAAGAGACAACAGTGTTCTAAAGCAAACTTATAATCATAAGGAGCTCATAAATAGATACTAAATAAAGGAAAAAATGAATCCTGAGTTTCTCTTACAGAATTCCTACTTCCCAGAACTGTGAACCACATAAGTATCTTATCTGGCTCTTTGCAGGTGATCAATATACTATTCAAAACAATAAATAAAAACAACTTAGGAAAATTTAAAAAGACAACCAAGAAAAGTTTCAATGTACCTGCACCTTGTCTTTAGCAGAAATGGATTATGAGAAAATACTGTTCCAGAAGAATTTTTTTCCTGAAAGATTTCACTATCAAACCAGCTAGATATTTTCTGCTTAACTGTTTTATGTATGCATGTGTATACATGAATGTATTTAAATAAAACAATTTCGTCCTTTTCTTTGGTGTGATTGATTTTAATTTTAAATGCTCTTTCCCAATTCAATTTTTCTCTCTCCAACTGCACCTTGAATCAAAGTTGGGACAACTAGGTACACAGCTATTAAGAAAATATAACATTTGAGTGTAGAGACCTCCAACACAAATATTCTCTCTTAGAAACCTTTTAATTTCTTGCTTGCATCTTGCTGCGTTGGAAACAAAGTAGATTGATTGCTCATAACACTCAGGAGAATTCAAGGCATTGACAGCTGAGGAAAGGGACACAGAAGCTTTGGAGACATTAAAATAACAGAGACAAGAGTTTAAAAACAGCCTCTATTCAAACTGCTTCACATCCTATATTATGAAACCTACTCACGTCTAGAGGAAACCACTTTGTTTTCAAAGACCAAATGAAGTGCACAGTCAGATTTATCATATGCTTCAAAAAAGGAAAGATATGTTCTCTGAATAAGGAATCCGTGCTCTAATGCACAGCAAAACCAACGTACAGTTTTCCTATTTCACATTCTTTATAGTGAGTATCATAGAGGTGCACAAGCATTTCCATGCTGGTTAATTCAGAGATGGGGAAATAAAAGTCACGTTAATAGCAGAAATCTCTAAAAGCTCAAGTCCTTAGAACAGGGGTTTTAAGAGCAAGCAGAATTAAGAGTGGCTACTCACCACAAGGTAACTGAGGGGAAAAAATGTTAAGGATGGATAAACTCCGGGGAGAGTGTCTGTTTATTCTTTATCTTAAGACCAACCAAGTAGGGCATAATAAAAACATTAAAATAAAGAATATGATAGAAAATTAATTCTTAAAATTGAGAGATTAACTTCTGTTTCTCCTAATATTCACTATAAGCTCTTGACCATCAAGGACCCTATGTAAAAATACCCAACACTTGGTTTTTATAACACAGTGAATAAAATCTAATTAAGAAACATTTGATTTCTGTGTTTAAAAAACCCCAGAAAGCAGAAAAGCATCATGACCTAAAGAGGAAAGGAAAACCAGCATGAGGGAAATATTGCTAAAATGGAAGAAATTATCATCTTTTCATTTAATGCAGATCCAAGTTCAGCATGAGGACTGCCATTAAAATATTGCCTAAAATTCAGGGGAAAAGGCAAACTATGTTGGCTTCACAAGAATGGGTATCTCTATCATTTAAGGTATTAACCAGTATCCAGTGAGTATTAACTTTTCACCTTAATCGTTGCTTATATCAAATACATATCAGAGTAAAAGTAGTGATGATATAAAAAATAAAGACGCTCATTTCACACCTTCTCCTGAAACATTCCTGTGAATAAGCACATGCAATGTAAAGCTCATGTCTCTGAATTCAGAACGTGTTCATTTTGCCACCCAAGCAAGCACTGTATGGGACACCCAGATCAATAAGCAAAGATGTGAAGCAGGACTGTAATACTTCCTCATGATATACTAGAAGCCACCCCTCCTTCACATTTAAAATAATCCTCATTACCTAAGGATAACAGTAATTCTTAATTACCAAATGATGATTTAGGCAGTGCACCTGCCTCTTAAAGCGTAAAATACATTCTTTACAAAGTATGTGCCTCTTTTGTGATTTCAAAGAAAACTGCAAAACGTAGAAGAGTGTGAGGATCAACAGTCAGCAAACAGTCAAAAAGCCTTCTGATGATGAATAACCCCTTTTGAAGTGGTCTGCTTCAATATTGTTATTTCTGGAATTTCAAGCATGAACTCTATGAGCAGCCAGACTACACATTTCTATTCAGTGGCAATAAAAGTCAGTTGATTAGGTACCAACCACAACAGGATATGTACGGTTTTTATCTCATAGTTAAGGACAAACCTGCCAAATTTCACAAGGTATTTCCTTACTAAAGGGAATTTTAGAAATGGAGGACCCACAGTGTTAGAGTGCAGATCTCTAATTTTTTTTCCATTGAAATGAAAACTTCACCCTTGGAAAACACACTTCAGTACTGAATGTATTCGTTAGCTTTTTGCATTTGTTCCTAATTTGATGACAAAGACATTAAAAGGATGTCATATTATAGTAAATGCAGTTTTGACAATGGGTTCACTCATCCATTGTACTAAGTCAGAAAAGGTTCTTGTATTAAAACGGCTTAAAATTTTCAAAGAATCATCTCAAAAGGTGATTAATTTACGTGTTAGCTTAAGGAAAAAAAATCCTGTCACCTTCATTTTCTTTATTTTTTTCCTTAAAAAAGTAGTCAAAACATATTTGCACATTGCAACACCATTGAGTGCTCCCCCCCACCAAAAAAAAATGACAGTGCATAAATTACAAAGCAAGCTTTTCACAGCAAACACAGATCTGTGCACAAGTTAGAATAACATTCTCTTAATCCCTAAAGCGCAGCAGCGATAAATGCATCTTTAATATGTTCAAAAGCTGTTACTCTTCCCTTTTTTATTTTTAACCAAACTGCAGTTCTATGAGGTTAAACTCCTCTCCTTGCATTGCTCCAGGCAGTGGATCTCTGAACACACGAGCTTTCATCCTGTGAATATGGGTGAGAGAATAAACCAACGCCTGCTTTCCTCTCCTCATCATGAAGGCATTTGTAGCTAGACAAGAATCTGGGAGATATCAAACAGGATAATGAAACCTGACTGCTCTGAAAGGGACTGCCTTTCATTTGATAAATAAACATCTCAAGTTGTTATCTGCTGCAAATGCTTTCACTTGGGGTCCAACAGTAACTTTCTGGTAATAACACTAATATTTAAAGTAACACCAGAATGGAGTGTATGTTAACTGAGTCATAGTATTTGTCTGACATTACTATATTAATATTAATTTCAGAAACTACTAGGCATTGAAAATACAAGCTTCTATAGATCTGACAAAAATTTATAGGTATAATTCAATGCCTGAATAAAATGTCCTAACAGGTGCTTCAATTTCCTACCACACAGTCTAACTAGGAACTGATTATTATCAATTATGAATCTTTCATGTCTTAATATAATATGTACCTATCTTTCTGTGAAAACGTAGTTGGATTATAAAACAGTGAAATAACCAAGTGATATCAGTGAGAAAAGTACTAATTCACTACCTGCTCAACATTTACATGGCAGTCAGCTCCCAAATAGATGGCATCAGAAGATCAAAATAGTTGCTTGTCACAGCGTGCAAAGAAAAGGGAATTTTCTTTATCTGCACACACAGTTTTTGAAGCTGTCCTGTGAGAGGTATCTCTCAATTAAATATCACTGTTTCCCCTCTCTTCCCACCAAAAAAAAAAGAGATTGCAAACCCTTCTATTATGCCTAGGGGGTTGGATGAAAAATTACAAACATTGCCAAGTGTGTAACAAAAAAAACTGCCTTGAAGTGGGTGGGGGGTGTTTAGATCTTGGCAACTGCTGTGTAATCAAAAGCTTTTACAAAAGCTGAAGTAATTTAAGTCTTGTCAGAGAGGCTTGCTGATTCTGGCAGTTATTTTCATGCAGACCCCATAAGCTGATCAGTTTTTCACACAGCGTTCGCTGGGGCTGTCATCCAGTGAGTGCTCTGTCTGTCCCCTCAACAGGGCCAACCCACAAAAGGACAAAATTTAGCAACAATGCAGAATCCATCCTTTAAAAGGCATGAAATGTAGCTAAGAACCAAAACTCTGGCTGTTTGTTTGCTAATTTCTTTAAGTCCTGTTAACCAAAGAAATCAGTGAGGTCGAGAAAGGCTGGCAGGGATACTCAGGACATCTTTATTATCTTCCAGAGGCATTGAACACACTAAGATATTTTTTTTTTTCGACTGCATTTTTCTTACCAAGTCGAACTTTCATCTGAGCTCCTCACTTTCTCAGTTCTGAGAAACTAGAGGTCCCTCACTATTATGGTGATCCAATAACAGAGAGTCACTTCCTTAGACACACTGGCACCCAACCAGGCTGGAAAAAAACCCCAACACTCACAACAGCATCAGCATATGCAGATACCAAGAGTAAGGTTTCATGGTGGAATGGGATTTTAAAATTTTTCTGGTTTTAACCTATCATTCAAAAGAACTGCAGGATGTGGAAGTCATGTGCACCTGGGCACCTGGACAGAATCTGAACAGCACACCTGCATACACACACAGCCTGTGAAGAACTGCTAAGCATCAAGCAGACTCAAGTTTTTGTTTAAAAGCCAAAGAGCAAATAAAAAAAAGCTTGAGCACAATCAAGCAACAAGTGTTTAAAAAAAAAAACAAAAAAAACCCCACCTGAATATGAATCCTTTCCTGAATGATGGAGTATAATTTTGTATTTATAAATCATATATTCAATTGGTCAGGTGTCTTCTGAGATTCATATTGAGTCACATACCAACATGCAATCAAACAATTTTTTTTTAAAAAAACCTCTATTTTTAAAATACGATATGAAATGCATAACAACTCCCAAGGAGAATGCCACAATATAAGCAGAACACCCACATCACTTCTTTTTTTTTTTCCCCATGTGCACAGAGACCTATGATTAAAGTCTGAGCTCCCATGGTTTTGATGCATACAAATATGTGTTACACACACTGTCTCAGCAGGCACTCATTATGCAGTCACAGCAAAGAAAAAGTAAATGCCTCACTGAATAAGAAGGAAGGACGAGATTTTTCACCAGTTCTGTTGGAAGGCAACAACAACAACTTAGAGAAAAGAGGAATTATTGCATATCCCCTTTTTATTTGTCATTTGGGATAAAAGGGTTTACTAATATAAATAGCTAAAAATCATTTCCAGAAGCTTTAAACCTCAAAAATTCCTTACCATTCTAAAAGTAACTAAGCAAGTATATAAGACTAACTAGGCAATGTAAAAGCTGAGTAAATTATTAATTTAAGCCAAAAATAACAACCTGCCCTTTAATATTTTGGGTATAAATGATATCTGTTCAATTACTCAGATGTGCAGTCGCTGAAGGCAAGAGTCACTCCAGCAGATGTGGTCTAGTTCCTTACAGTATTTTTGTTCCATGGTGGACATCAATTAACCCATCAGTTTCAGACATATTAAATAATACAGATATAGATTCAAAGCAGTCTAAAAAAGACATTACAGTGATTTCCTATGGTTAGGACTGTATATCACACTTTAGTATCCACAAACCCTTCTATAAGTGAATGCCATTTCTCTATACCTGAGGGAATAATTTATTTTTAAGAATGCAAATGCTGGTTACATATTTAAATTAATGAGGCATGGGATGTAGGTCAAGGACGAACTGGAGAGAATTTTTTTTCTGGTAGTTTTAATGCTATCTGCAGCAGTTTTCACACATTCTTAAATTAGTCTGTAGGCATTCTGAAGGTTAAGGAACAGTGAACTTTGAGAACATAATCATGAAGTTCAATGTGAAGAACAACTTAAATCATATGCTGGAAGGGTGGCACTTCAATCTTGCCAGAGGCAAGGTAAAAAGCTTAAAAACGACTCTGTTAAATGGAAACTTGTTACTTAAAAACACAGGTAAGAAAGAAATAGTAAGACTAAAGCTGTGACTGAAAACTACACATTTCTCATATTTCTTTCCTGCAATATCTTTCCTGCTCAGCCTTTACAACCTATGGAGTCAAAGACAAAGGGTGCAGTGACTGGAGAAATTATAGAAGTATTTATCAATAAGGCAGACAACTTGTAAATTATGGAGTGGTATTTTGAAGGTATATATCTGGGAGATCAAATGCTTCTCAGCACATCAGGAATGTCATCTACACTTATTATTACACGCTGATTATTTCATAAGTTCTTCCACTTCCATCTAAATGGTACTAGAGGTTCATAGTTTTTACCAAGACAAAGACTCCCAAAGAAAAGGTCTCTCCAATAAGAACCTCAGCCAACAAAATATTAAAACTCTGTACCTCATTTTCATACAGTATGAGGGTAATGAGACCAGTTACCAGCCACTTTTTCCTTTTCACCCTTACAGACACAAGTTGGATTCAGACCACATGTTGACTCCACAACTGCCACCAACAAATACTCCCTTATAAAATCCCTAACATTAAACTTGCTGCTATGAGCAGCTCCAGATCTTCGACTGTGGGCCATATGTGCAGGATGTGTTGATACTAAAAAACCTTCCACTCAGTCTGTCGAACCAGCAAGTTCTGATTACTATTACAGCTGGATCTTTATGTGCTAATTAGTTTCACAAATTCAACATTTGCACATTACAGAAGATTCCTACGCGGAGTAAACAGCAAAACTCACAGAACAATTGTGTTTGTTTGTTTTCTGGGGCTTTTCACTGCTGGACTCATCAGAATCTCTTTTTCTTGGTTTTTGGATAAGCCTATTGTCTTTGAACAGATTATCTTTATTAATTTGGTAAGTAATCCCAGGAATTCGTTAAACTTTAATAATTTCACACTCCATTTAAGGTTAAAAATGCTACACACAACACACATCACTGCTTAATGAGTTGTCTGCAACAGGCCAGGGCACTGACAGTGTCTCAAGGGCATCACTTGAGGAGCCAGATGAGACTGACTCTGTGTCTGACCAGGAGTCCTCTTTCACACCTCAGTTCCAAACACAGGACAAGAACAAGGCACGAGCTCAGAACACAAAAGCACAGCTTTTCTTCCATGAAGATGCACATAATAGGCAAATCCTGCTTAAAACCCCCAAAACCTTATGTGGCTGAGGCACTGCATTAGGGAGGTGCACCCTAAAACCTTTTTTTTTTTTCGCAAGCCCGGTGCACCCACACCTCCCTTGGGATCCAAGGCAGGTCATCAGTTCTGGAATGAAGCCACTTGTCTTCCAGTGCCCTCCCTTTCTATCTGTGTATTAGGATAGACTGCCTCAGACCTAACAGGGGTATTGAAAATACGCTCAATAATGCTTATATGACAGTTTCATAATTAGGTTATGAAGGATATCTAAGGACTGTGAAAGACAACATCATTTTTTAGTTAGATCTAACTTCTGTTATCTCCTTTCTTGTGGTTAGTCACCAGGTTCTAGCCCCAGACCCGTTCTGCTGGGCCCTTCTCTCTACCTTTTTGCTCTGGGTTTCAAAATAATCCACTTCAGCTCAGGTCTAGGCTGCCACCATCAGCATGGCTACATCTCCCCTTGTGCGGCTACAGCAATTATTTATTATTCAATGACAACAGTGTAGCAGAAGTCCTGGCCTTATGATTCTTCATATATATATTTAGAGTTCAATAAAACAACCTGCTGAAGATCTTTTTGTTTCTCTGATGCACAAAGACATTCTCTAGAGATAATACAGCAGATCGCATAATAGTAAGTATGAATCTCAGGAGGAAACTAGTATTCTTTATTTCAAACCTGTCAACACTTTCGAGGCATCTCCAAAAAAATTATTCATTGCACTCTCCTCCCACAAATTCTCCAAATTGAATATGCTTAATACAGGAAACACAGTCTAAAGGCTTTGAATGGAAAAAAACTGCACGTATTAATAAAGTCAGAAAAGCATTTTAACTGTCGTACAAAGTAGATTTTACTAAGGAAACAAAGGAAGTCATTGATATTTTAGTTTAGTAGTGCAACATTCTATTACTTATCTCTTTGAAGCAGCCCTTTATCATTTTTTAAAACTTGCAGTAACATCTTACATCTGAAAACAGATTAAAACCCCAAATAATTATATATCTAGACAGACAGCATGAATCAGATGAAGTAAAGATACCTACTCCCTTTATAACAGGAGTGCAGATTAATTTTAAAAAATAGTTTTCAGCATTTCAGAGGGCATAAGCCCTGGCTGAGGGACTTCTGGCCATACAAAGGTGTTGACCAGTCTTATCTTTTAAAATGTTTTATGCAGCCACGCACAGCAGAGCTGCCTGTGGATTGGACATAATAATCAGCAGGGGAAGGAGAGCTCATTAGCACGAGCTCTCCTTCCCCTGCAGATTACCTCAGCGTGAAGCCACGTATCTCAATCAAAAAACGATTGCTGTGGAGAGCTACACAAGATGTTTCTAAATCAGCCAGCTCGGGGCTCAGCCTATGGCTGCAACCTTCTTTTCACCTTCAGAAAAGCAGAAGGACCAGGATGGCCGCTAAATATCCGCCACCTATAAGTTTAGAAATAAATCACTCAGCAGATAAAGGTCACCTGTGGCTCTCATGCTCACACAACTGATGCCCAGTGCAAAAACATGGAAAATCCAGCAGCAAGATCCAATGGAAAAAGGACAAGGCAGGACATTGCATGTGTGAGAGACAGGAGGGGTCTAGGAATGCCTAACGCATTGTAGAATACTAAGAATACTTAATGCTCTGGCCTGTTGTGTATTTCTTTAAAATAATTTGAAATATTTATTAAATAGTGAGCATTCAATATCAATAATTGTATTGAATTGTACTACATGGGTTATTAACAGCTGCAATTTCAGTTTTGACCCCCAGTCTCCTGGAACATGCTGCACCACATCTGTGCCCACTTTGGAAATGAAGTGTAGCTGAGCAAGTCCCTTGACCTGATTTTGACACAAGATATCCCAGCCCCTACTGCTGTGTGCTGAACCCTGTAAAATCAGCTGCTAAGTGAGTGTGACAAGGAGCACGGCAATGCTGGCCTATCTAGATGAGATCAGACCTGAGCCCTTATAAATGATGTGCCAGGCATTGTTTTAGCTCCACAGAAAGCTGTAACACATTCTGGAGAGAATATTATGTAGTTGTTTAGTAGTTGTAGTTTTAATTCTATTAAAATTAAACTTAGGGACACCCTAAGAAAAGCTCATATAGGGTCACTGAAATGAAGTAGAGGGAGCACAAAGTTGCAGAGTTTCCTGTTGGTGTTGATAATACATGAGGTACTGCACCAAGAGGAGATCATTTGGGATTGGTGTTAGCACGGGAGAGCCACAGTGACCACAAAACAATAAAGTGCAACTGAGATGCAAAGCATAAGCTGATCATCTGCCAAGATCAGAATGAATTTTTTTTTTCATATTCGCAGCTGTACACTTTGAATCATTATCTTCAATCCTGAGAAAACCTACTAAAGTCCCTTTACCAGCCATCACACAAAAGGCTGAACAACACACAAGGATTGCTAATTACAGAGCCTTATTTACATCCTGCTAGAAATTAAGTCTTCTGGTGCAGGTTCCAATATATGGGACAAAGCTCCTACGAACCAAGACATTTTTGTGAGAGATTTTCAACATATTTATTCACCTTTGGTAGTGTCCTGGGTTGTAGCATAAGAGGAGCACAAAGTATTCTATCCCCATCTTCATGAACTGTTGAATGCAGGTGGGGCAGTGTTTTCCCAGACCCGCTCCCTCTGGGCCATTATCTTCTGCTAATGGCCCATCAAACGCCTTGCCCATAACTCATAGATAACTCCTGGAGGGAGTTATCTCTGTTTAATGGGCCATCAAGGACTCATAGATAACACCCTCTGGAGTTATCTCTGTCTAATGGGCCATCAAGGACTATAGATAACTCCTGGAGGGAGTTATCTCTGTCTAATGGGCCATCAAGGACTCATAGATAACACCCTCTGGAGGTATCTCTGTCTAATGGGCCATCAAGGACTCACAGATAACACCCTCTGGAGGTATCTCTGTCTAATGGGCCATCAAGGACTCCCTGCATAACTCATCATCTCATTGTGAGATGCTCCGCCCAGGGGGAGGAGCCAAGCATTCCCACCTGGATACAATCTGGGGTTTGGGACACTACAGGTGGCCTTACCCACTGGATTCCCAGAGGACCAGAGCTACCAGACCTTTCTACAGGATCACTGCTTCAGGAAGACCACCTCATCTGGACTGCTTCCATCACCCTGCTCACCCTGTATTCTGACTCTGTCAGTGGTCTTTTGTATTATTGCATCTATTTTTATTTTACATTTTTTTCCTTTCTTCCTATTAAATTGTATCTCTGACTTGGAGCCTCTCATTTGTTTTGCTTTCAAACCACTACAGGTAGCACACGTATCTTCTGCTATTTATATTTTGTTTAGAGCTGTTAGACTTGAGATTTTAAATACCCTGGAGATTTTTCCTTAGATCAAGGACAAAAATAATCTATTTTATTTATATCATGAAACACAAGATACAAAGCCATGATATAAGGTTCATGAACTAAAACAAAGCTGCTTACACAACATGAACATGTTCTGGCCTATATTTTCCCCAAAATAAATAAATCCCACATAAAATAAAATGACACAGTGGAAAAACACCAAAAGCAAGACCAAACTCCCCATGAAAGCTCATTACACACTTGCAACTCTAAACAGACTCAACAGGTTCTTGTACTAACCATGGACATCTCATACAATGGAAACAGCTTAAAGCAAAGAAAGTAATAACCCTGTAAAAACTACAATGAACTTAAATTCAAGTCATCTATTAATTTCTCTTCTTGTGATGTTGTTTAATAAAGGACTGGAATGACTCCATCTGGCAAATTTTGAACAAGATATTGGCAATATCCAGGGGGAAAACAGGGTAACAAAGCAGAAATTTCAGAAAATGGTAATAAGTAGGTCTCAACAGTTAAATTCTATCAGCCATAAAATACTTCAGAACACACAACATTCACTGCAGGTATATTTAAAGCATGTGCCAAAACTGGCTCTCATGAAAGTTATGTGAAGAGCCCATCATCAGAAAAGAAACACTTAACCCTGCAGTTACAGAATACTAAGGTTATTTGTAAGGTTTTACCAATAAATATCCATTATTCACAAAGTCAGAGACAAACAAAAACCCCATCATCAATCTTACCTTTTGCTACATGAAATTCCTCTGCCCTTCTAAGCATAGGATCCGCCCACCTCCCTTTTTCAGTGCAATTCCAGCAGATGACTTTACTCTTTCCACCTGTGAGCTCCTGGAATTGTTAAGCAGCTTTGAGATTTCTCATGGTTACCACATGTGGTACAACAGAGCAAGAGACAAAAGGAAGGCCATCATTACTTTTCCCCTTTGTAAACACTACCATTTTTTTCTTTTTCCTTCTCTAACACTTTTTCCTCTTGTCTGTCTCTCCTAACTCACTCCTTTTGGCCAACATTCTCGCCTCCCTTTCTTTCTCTTAAATGCTGTGTGCATGGCAAAGCTCCCCAAATTCTTGTTGTATTCACCACCCTCTGAAAGTTACAGCTTTACAGGGGACATGAATCTGCTGTGATTTTTATTTGGACACAGATACATCTGATGCTTTATATCTTCTGTACCTGCGGAAACTCAGGCAGGACTCAACTCTTCAACTTGTTGTGTCAATATCCATTTTTAGTGCCACTAAACGAGGTCACTTTCATTTGTACGCCTTGGAAATTACCGTGTACAAACACACGTTTGTATATATATATATACACAATATAAACACACGTTTTATGTATATAAAACATATATAGGCTGCCCATTAAAACTGAATACATATAGCAGGACCCTACATCTATCCTTCTTCTTTTCCAAATTATCTTTTCCTGCAAGATCTCCAAATTTTACTGTGTTCATTACGGCCTCCCCACGTTGCTCCCTGTTGCCAGGGGTCACAGCGGGGCCAGCACACACAGAACCTGTTGCCAATTAGTAACTTGTGTTGGCAGGGCAAAGTCCTTGATACAAAACACATTTGAAGGTAACAGGACACAGGTGACACGGTCCGCAGAGAGCAGGGCAGGATGAGACCGCTCTGGGAAACTGTCCCAAACAAACCAGCGGCCAAAGAAAGCAGGGAGGTGAAAGGCACTGAGTTTTCTTGTGTTAAATGAGGTTTAGCTCTGCGCAGAGGCGGGGAAGCCGCGCAGAGCCGGACACGCACCGCCGGGGTGGCGGACACGGGCACCGCGCGGAGGGCACCGAGCCCGGCGGGGCCGCACCGGGGCACACAGAGCTCCCTCCTCCCCTCACCACCCACCCGCTATCGGGGCCGGGACCAGGCCGTGGCCCCATCCCTCCTCCCGGCA
>VXBN01003318.1:581290-595085 GCA_013397395.1 Sinosuthora webbiana | reverse complement strand
CTGGAGACTCATCCCCGGGCGTCTGTGTGTTTACAGGAAATAAACGGCTTCTGATGCGAGGAGCACGATGAAATTCGGCTGCCTTTCCTTCCGACAGCCCTACGCGGGGCTGCTCCTAAACCAAGTCAAGACGGTAGAGACGCGCTGGCGTCCTTTGCTAGCAGGCTACAAGAACCGCACCATCGCTATTCATATCGCTGTTAAGGACTGGGAAGATGAAACGTGGAGAGAAATTCTTCTGAGTAGGCTCGGCATGACACCGAAACAACTGCAAGATTTGTTGGATGAAGGGGAGAAATTTGGCAGAGGAGTTATTGCAGGTAAGCATCCTTGGATTGTATGTTTTTAAGCAAACTTCCAGTCCCTTAAATCACTCAAATACACATCTGCTTTATGTGCTTGCACTCACTGTGACATTTCTTTAACACTTTAAAGGAGTGGAGCATGAGTTGTGATGGGGGGGTCTGTTTCAATTCCTGTGTGTTTCAGCACAATACATGTCAGTTCCACACTTCTGGCACTTGGAGCTTAAGGAACTCCTGCTAAAACCATTTTGCAGCACCCATGGTCAAGCGAATTCACGTTGTTGCAGCGCTGTGCATGTCATTTTACAGTATACATAAATAATTACATAAATAAATCCTATTTCAGTTTCACAAACCTCTGTTGCTTTTGGTGTTTGGGCAGTGAAGGAGTTTGTTTCTGTAACAACCCTGAAACATCACTGTATAAACTGTGCTGATTTATAGTGGATGTTGCACACTGTACACTTACCCAGTGCTCATTTTGTAGTTTTGTTGTAGGTATCTTTGTTACACCATCTTTTATTCTCATTTGAATACTTTTAGCTATTCCTGTACAACAAAGTAATTCTATCATATACACTGAATGTTGTGCTTCTACAGGGCTGAAAACTGTAGGTCCTACATAATATGTAGATTTGCAGCCTTAACATACATTGCATACTTAATTGTGGAGTAGGTAGGAATGTCAAAATAGTTTAATGATTTGAAAATGTTAATAAGAGTAGTGGCTTGAGAGGAGCAGAGTGTTTTATGCTTTACTGAAGCTGGTCCAAGGCCAAGTGTAGCTCAGGAATTTTGGTAGCAGCTGTGTCTCCTGAGATGCAGGCTGCTTTTTAAGGAGTTCTGCATCCCTGGGTTCTGGTGATTTTAACTGTGCCCTCCTCCTTTTCTTCACCCACCTGAGCTGAGTCACATGGACTTTTACATCAAACAGCAGGGGTGGGAGGTGTGCCTCCCTCTGACTGTGCTCTTCTTGGTAACAAACCGGCAGGGAGGGCTACTTCTGGAAAACCTTTCTCTAATTTTGTGTTTTAATTGTGAAATACAGGATTAATTGACGTTGGAGAGACATCACTATATCCAGAAAACCTGCCTCCCGAAGAGATTCTGGAGCTGGAAAACAAAGCTGTCCTCAGTAATCTAGAACAGAAATACCTGACTGCTGTTTCAAATCCCAGATGGCTCCTGGAACCAATTCCTGCCAGAGGGAGAACAGGGGTGTGGCAGGTGGACATCCCTGAAGAACTGATCCCTTCAGAATTGTAGGTGTTGCCCCTTACTATTATTTTTCCTGCCTAAATACAAGATACTGACTTGTGAATTACATCAGCATCTTGTTTTGGATTCTATTCCAAAACCATTTGAAGAACTGCTTTTTTGAGGCAAAACAAACAAAATGTGTCTTTATGACTATTACAGGAAATTTTTGATGTTTTTCTAGACTTTCTGTATAAACTAAGTAAATGCCATTTTTTAAATGTGTAGTTATGGATTGTGTGCCAATACAAATGTAAATTAAAATGATTTTTTTGATACCTGCATCTCTAAGAACAGGACAAGTGGCAGAGCCTTTCTATTTAGACACTTCACTGGAGCACTTGGGAAACTGTTCCCTTGGACTACACCACTTCTGCCAGAGCAGAAGGTACCTCATCCCCAGTGCTGGGTGCAGATCCACACGTGGAGCTGTGCCATGACCTCTGCACAGACTGAGCTGCTGCCAGCACAGCTGGAGAGAGGGATGGGAGGTGACTGCAGGGCAGGGCTGGGTGAAGCAGAGCAGCTCCCTGNCTGGAGACTCATCCCCGGGCGTCTGTGTGTTTACAGGAAATAAACGGCTTCTGATGCGAGGAGCACGATGAAATTCGGCTGCCTTTCCTTCCGACAGCCCTACGCGGGGCTGCTCCTAAACCAAGTCAAGACGGTAGAGACGCGCTGGCGTCCTTTGCTAGCAGGCTACAAGAACCGCACCATTGCTATTCATATCGCTGTTAAGGACTGGGAAGATGAAACGTGGAGAGAAATTCTTCTGAGTAGGCTCGGCATGACACCGAAACAACTGCAAGATTTGTTGGATGAAGGGGAGAAATTTGGCAGAGGAGTTATTGCAGGTAAGCATCCTTGGATTGTATGTTTTTAAGCAAACTTCCAGTCCCTTAAATCACTCAAATACACATCTGCTTTATGTGCTTGCACTCACTGTGACATTTCTTTAACACTTTAAAGGAGTGGAGCATGAGTTGTGATGGGGGGGTCTGTTTCAATTCCTGTGTGTTTCAGCACAATACATGTCAGTTCCACACTTCCTGCACTTGGAGCTTAAGGAACTCCTGCTAAAACCATTTTGCAGCACTCATGGTCAAGCGAATTCACGCTGTTGCAGCGCTGTGCGTGTCATTTTACACTATACATAAATAATGACATAAATAAATCCTATTTCAGTTTCACAAACCTCTGTTGCTTTTGGTGTTTGGGCAGTGAAGGAGTTTGTTTCTGTAACACACGGTGCAGAGGCAGTGAAACACATAAACTGTGCTGATTTATAGTGGATCTTGCACTCTGTACACTTACCCAGTGCTCATTTTGTAGTTTTGTTGTAGGTATCTTTGTTACACCATCTTTCATTGTCATTTGAATACTTTTAGCTGTTCCTCAACAACAAATTAATTCTATCACATACACTGAATTTTGTTGTGCTTCTACAGGGCTGAAAACTGTAGGTCCTACATAATATGTAAATTTGCAGCCTTAACATATGTTGCATGCTTAATTGTGGAGTAGGTGGGAATTTTGAAATAGTTTAATGATTTGAAAATGTTAATAGAATAGTGGCTTGAGAGGAGCAGAGTGTTTTATGCTTTACTGAAGCTGGTCCAAGGCCAAGTGTAGCTCAGGAATTTTGGTAGCAGCTGTGTCTCCTGAGATTCAGGCTGCTTTTTAAGGAGTTCTGCATCCCTGGGTTCTGGTGATTTTAACTGTGCCCTCCTCCTTTTCTTCACCCACCTGAGCTGAGTCACATGGACTTTTACATCAAACAGCAGGGGTGGGAGGTGTGCCTCCCTCTGACTGTGCTCTTCTTGGTAACAAACCGGCAGGGAGGGCTACTTCTAGAAAACATTTCTCTAATTTTGTGTTTTAATTGTGAAATACAGGATTAATTGACGTTGGAGAGACATCACTATATCCAGAAAACCTGCCTCCCGAAGAGATTCTGGAGCTGGAAAACAAAGCTGTCCTCAGTAATCTAGAACAGAAATACCTGACTGCTGTTTCAAATCCCAGATGGCTCCTGGAACCAATTCCTGCCAGAGGGAGAACAGGGGTGTGGCAGGTGGACATCCCTGAAGAACTGATCCCTTCAGAATTGTAGGTGTTGCCCCTTACTATTATTTTCCCTGCCTAAATACAAGATACTGACTTGTGAATTACATCAGCATCTTGTTTTGGATTCTATTCCAAAACCATTTGAAGAACTGCTTTTTTGAGGCAAAACAAACAAGATGTGTCTTTATTACAGGAAATTATTAATGTTTTTCTAGACTTTCTGTATAAACTAAGTAAATGCCATTTTTTAAATGTGTAGTTATGGATTGTGTGCCAATACAAATGTAAATTAAAATGATTTTTTTGATACCTGCATCTCTAAGAACAGGACAAGTGGCAGAGCCTTTGTATTTAGACACTTCACTGGAGCACTTGGGAAACTGTTCCCTTGGACTACACACACTTCTGCCAGAGCAGAAGGTACCTCATCCCCAGTGCTGGGTGCAGATCCACACGTGGAGCTGTGCCATGACCTCTGCACAGACTGAGCTGCTGCCAGCACAGCTGGAGAGAGGGATGGGAGGTGACTGCAGGGCAGGGCTGGGTGAAGCAGAGCAGCTCCCTGGCCCCAGGCAGGCCCTGCTGTGCCTTGGCTGAAGGAGCAGAGGCTGGAGAAGGAGCAGAGGCTGGAGAAGGAGCAGAGGCTGGAGCTCCTGTGTGTCTGAGCAGCAGCACATGGAGCTGTTTGGGCACCACAGCCCCGAGGACCTGCCCTGTGGCACTGTGCTTGGCAGGTGAGGCCTTCCCCAGTGCAGAGCTGTGCCTCTTCTCCCTTGGGAATGCTGTCTTCCTCCTGGGAAGTGATTTCTCAGGCAAGCTCAGCCTCTGGTTTTCTTCTCCGTGGTGCTGTGCCGGCAAATCGATGTCCAGTAACAATCCTGCTGATGGTTTTTAACCAGAATATAATAAAACATACATACATTGAAAATATCTATAGAATAAAACTGTGGGATGGGATCATGCTGGGTTGGGTTTAAGGCAGCAGCTGGTCCACAGGCTCTGGAGCATCAGAAATGGAAGTGCTGCATCCAGGTTTTTCAGGCACACACCTTGAACACGTGCAGAAATGTCCACACCCTCCCTGCTCTTACTGCCATGCCAACACTAAAGAAATGAGACCACCCATGGTGTTAAAGCTATCTAAACTGTGGGTTACCTAAACACAGAGAGCAGCTGCAAGGGTTTGGGAATATGAGACATGTGTTTTTATAAACTACAGGACTACATATTTCACAGACTCCATTTCTCCAGAGCATCTCTAAGTCCAAGGCACATTTGTCAAAGCAGGTCTTTCTTCAGACAAGAAAATGCTCTGCCAACACCAACAAGATCCTATCTTGAAAAGTTTAATCATTTACACTGACCAACACAAAGTTGGTAATGAAGACCAAGCTATGATATTTATACCAGCTAACCAACAGCTGTGAAACCTACCACAAATGTTTCTGGCATAGACCACACAATGCAAGGAGGAACAGCTTATTAAACAGCCAGTCCAATGGGAGAATGGTACATGCTGCTCAAGAAGAATCAAAACATGAAACTGGAAAAGCAACAAAAACAACATGTAACTCCCTGGCCGGCACAAAAGTCGAAATACTTACATGAAAATTTACATAGCTAACTCAAAAGCATGTAAGTCACCATACATTCTACTTTCTCCCCCCCCCAAAAAAAAAGCTTTCCATTGTTGCCTCAGAAGTGCAACACTCTCGTGCCTCTGTGGTTGAGACAATGATTGTGGCTGAACAGAGGAAGAAGTAAAAGAGGTACTATGCTAAGGCATCCCAAAGCATTTAAAAGAGACACAAAAAATCAAGTGTATATTTAGGACCTAAAAGACACCTGGAATAGCACAGGCATTTCATACAGGGTTTTTAAAAAAATACTTTTAGATAATACTTATACTGTACACAACAGGACTTTTAAACAATATATTACACTGCTAAAAATGTTCATATAAATACTATACAGGCAAGCGTGCAACCGACCTGCTAGGAAGGTTCACAAAGTAGACAACCACATATTTCTGGAAAAGCACTCAGATTATCTTCAAGGTTTCTGATTTGTGTCATCCAAGCCACTGATTCAGCAATACCTACTTTAAAGGAATTGGGACAAGGCATGAGATGAAATACATCTGTCTGCTGATGACCAGTTCAAGTTTAATATGCTACTGTCATCTTAATCTGGCATATCAATGTTTAGCTTGGGAGGTGGAATCACGTATTTGCCAGGACTCTGTGTAATGACCACTCCAGTCTTTTTTCGGAACATTGGTGCAATTTTTGGTGGTTCAGGCAGGGGGGTTTCTTCTGTCTCCTCGTTATCTTCGTGGTGAAGATCGTAGGAGATGTTTCCGTATTCTCGCAGAAACGGGAAGATTTCAAGCAGGAACTGGCAAAAGTCTTTGCGAATTCCAAACCACCCTGAAAGAAATCAAATCATTTTGTATTATTAACAGAATGAACACTTAAAATTAAGTAGACAGACTATTTAAGGTCTCTTGATTGTTTGCATATAAAGGAGATTTGTTAATGCTGCTTCTCAGCGTTTCTTACACCTATCAGAGACACACAATTCAGGTTATATGCACAGAGACTGGACAAGCATTTGCACAGTTCCACGTGTGCACACACATGCCTGTGTGTATTTCCAGCTGCATCAATTACAGCTACACTAGAACCCAGCAAGAATCCATTCTGTTTCACACCTTACACAGTGTCAGGTCACATCAGTACAGAGAACACAAAAGACTTTGCACCTCAACCAAAGTAAACAGTGTCAGAGGGGACACTAAGCACAGAAAGCTTACTACAGCTGCCTGAAAACAATAATAACAGAAAAGCCCTTTTTGAAAATACAAATCTTAATGAAATCAATTGATTTTTAATCTTTTTCCAGGATTCTGAAATACTTACAGTGATTGCCTCCTTTTTGTCCAAATGTTGTTGCCATTAATGTTATCAGTGAAAGCCAGAGAGGAACAAATATGGGTATGAAAGAAAAAGAATTATGCCCATCCAGTCTGTGCACTAGCAAGATCTAAATGGCAAAAAAACAAATTACACAATGTCAGTTTAATTGCAGTACTCACTTTCAAACTGCTTAAAGCATATTCTGCTCTGAAATCTTTTAACTTCACACATCTGTGAGGAAAAAATGGCCTTCACAGAAGCATGCAGTTACAGTTCTAATGTGATGCAGATTTTACTCTTTAAAGAAACTTTAAGAAACTTTAAGGCACTTTAAGAAACTTTAAAAGGAACATAGAACTCTCACTCATATTTCATATTTTCTGTTAATATTTTATTCCAAAATAAAGAACGGCATGCTCATTTCAGTAAGCTCAAAAATCATGGAAAAAAAAAAAAAAGAGACACATCAGACTCCTGATGGCTTTTCCTACCTCAAAGGTGAGCAGTGGGACCACAATTGTCATCCAGCTGACAGCCATGGTGATGTGTGTCCTCCTCTGCTCAGCGATGACGTCCATGGAGCGCAGGAACAGCACAGACCACACGATGTAATACAGCACCACCAGGCACAGGAAGGACATCAAGATCCACAGTGGAACACACACAACCTGAAAGAAAGACACATTGCATTTGTTTCAGCTGTGTTTTGTGGGTTTTTTTTAAATAAAATGAGTCTATGTATTAAGCCTAAACAAGAAATAATGTCTAACAGAAGGCATCAAACTCATGTGGCATTTTTTCAAGATACATCAGTTCAGGGGTTCCTCAGCTTTCTAAACCCCTAAATTTGAAATAATTTAAAATTAAGGCAATTTAGTTTAACTTTGGTAAGACTTCTGTGATTTTGAAGGCCTCAAACTGTACTTGAAACTGATTTTTAGCAAGTACTTCCTACATTGATACCTTACTTTAAAGGGTTTCAATCCTTTCTCAAGTTTTTTTGACAATAGAAAGGAACAGACATAACCATGCCAGATTGTCAGTTTTATGGTAGTTTACAAAAACCCAGACACAGAAACACTGCTTTTGTATCCTAAAGGCACCTGGGACAGGACATCTCAGCAGTTCTGACAGTGATACTTGCACAGTAAGTGGATTTACGTGCATGGTAACAAATAAAAGCAGTTCTTTACCACACTGTATTTACCAACACATTCTCTAACTCACCAATCATTTTCATGGCTTGTTTAGTGTTCCCACTGGGAACTCTGGGTGAGGATTTCTCTTTCAACTGCTGCTCAGAGATTAACTGCAGTTGATGGCACATTCCTCTCCCCCAGAGGAAGACCAGCCTCTGATTGCCATGACCACTGAATGAAATGCCAGCCCTTCACTGAAGGATAGCAAAAATGGGATCATGGATTGATCATGTGCTAACTGCTGTTCCCTAGAATAAATATCTCTGTGAAATTCAGCATTTGAACAAAGAGAAGAAGAAAATACTGGTTACATACAAGCCATGGCCATCTGATGATCTCATCTAGTCTGAGTGCAATAAATATGAACTGCAGAATGTTGACTGAACACAAGATTTCCAGCTAGAAAAAGAAAAAAAAAAAAAAAAAGAGTTAACTCTTAGTATGATAAACTTACTTCCAGGATTACCAGTGAACCTGTCAAAGCACTTCTCTGACCCCATTATCATCACTGGAATATGAAAATACATTTGCATTTACATTTTCTATTACTAAATATCCCTAAATTTGTGTGGGTATGATCCCAATCAAATCATGCAGAGTCAGCTGTTTTCAAGATCTTCCTGGTATTTAAAAAATTTTTTTAGAATCAAGTTAACATTGAGATCTATATGGCAAGTGCACACAGATTTGCAGTGGTTTACAACTTAATGAATTCAACATGCTTTAAATAAATAGTGCTTTACTGACCATAAAATAGTGTAAGACATTAAAGGAAGCTTTTTCTGAGCCCACCATGATACAGAGACAAAAAAAACCCCAGCATGTACTTACTGATCACCTAATCAGATGCAGAACAGGAATGAGCAGATAATGTATTTCAGATTAAATACTTATGGAAGTAATAATAGATTAACAACTGCTTTGATTACTCAAGTCAGAAATTGATGTCCTGGATTAAAGGCAGACCCCTCATGTTTCTTGCAAATGAAAGGGAAATAATGAAATCTTCACAGAATAAAAAGAAGAGAAGTAGAACAGCACTAAGTGAAGATGACTAAGAGTAAGAAAAAAAACACTAATAAAAATGAGTTGAGACAGCTGTTGCCTTTTATGGATTCCACTTTCTTCTGCCAGTACTTAGCAGCTGTGCAGTCATCTGTAAATCAATGGGCAATCAAGCATCATCCAGTAGATGGCAAGCACTTCCACACAAATTTTACTTTTAGCATTGGTTAGCTGGTAATAGAACCCTGCAAAATAAAATCCTATTGGCAAATGTTCCAAAATGAACTTAGGATGTCACTTTACCAGCCATCATAACAATCACTTGCCAAAAATGTTTCTCTCTAGTGCAAAGCTCATCTTATGCTAATGTTAGAGAAACAGCCTCTTGAAATTAAAATACCTGAAAAAGCTGAGCCTCGTTTAAAAATCTGATTTTTAACTGTCATGGGGTAGTTTGAGGACATAGCAAAACTAAAAACTCCTTAAAAAAATTCAGTATGAATTCTTAATTGATTGCAAAATGTCACAATTGTGGGAGCACCTTGAGAATTCTTCCAAAACCCTAAAATGGGAGTTAGAGATAAGATAGAGGCAGAAAATAAAACCCTAATGTTACTGCCTACCATTCACATTCCCCAAATTAAACATTAAACACACAGATTGTGATATGAAGACATTTTCAGCCCTGATTACGTGGGGCTCTGCAAATTCAATTCTGCCTGGAGACAGTGCTTGCAATCAGTGGAATTTTTTCCTGTTGTTTCCATGTAAGTGTCTGGTATTGATATATACTGTAGAGTTCCTGGTGAGTTATTTTAATACAAACTAATAAAAAAAGCAGGTTCAAAACATGCTGCAGTTTGGTAGTGGAGAAAACCAGAAGATACTTGTTGCTGTTTATGACACAAAAGAATTACACTCAGGCTGAGAGGTGAGCAGAGAAAGAGAGGAAGTTTATTATGATTTGGGGTTTAAATGGGATTTGGAATGTGATTAAGGATTGGGAGATGAGAGGAACACTCTTTTGACCCCAGTGGTCAGTTTAGAAGTTTATTACAGAGAGGAATAGGAAAACAATCTACTCAGTTTCTGTTGTGAGAAACTCCAGCCCAAGAATGTAAACAATCAGAAGGCTGAAAATCAAAGTGACACATACTAGAAAAAGTTATATTATTGCTGATGGTGATTTCACTCCCATTTGCAGGTGAGTGCAATTAACTGGACTGATGCAGTCTTGTGTATATTGTGCTTTCCTGAGAGAGAAAGTCCCACAGAATGGACCCCAAGCCCTGCAGGGCCAAGACTTCTGTGCTCACCTCCAGAGACCTGTCGTGCCGGAATCCCCACACGCAGGCTGCCACCGAGACTGGAGACACGAAGAACAGGGGCATGAAGACCAGCAGCCAGAAATGGGTTCCTCTCTCAATCCTGTCACACACCAGCACTTCAAACATCAGCAGCAGCAGGTGGATGCCTACTGCAATCAACATAGCTTTGAACTCCACACAGGTTTCTCCTTCTGCTCTGAAGAGAGGATAAGGAAGAGTTTATTTGCCTGTAAAAAAAGCACGTTACCCTGCAAACATCCCAGGATATTCGCTTGAGCTTCAGATATTAACACTTGCTTTGAATAAACATACACATTATACCCATTGAACTCCACTCCTGATGACCTAATAGGATTTCTTGCCCATAAAGCTGCACGTTGGAAGTATTTTACTTAAAGGGTGCAGTGGGATTTTTACAATTTCAAAAAATTTTAAGGATTCCATAGGGCAGAAGTTAAAATAGGATTTCTTTGCTAGTATATCAACAGTGAGCTATCATGCAGGCTGTTAGGAAATAAGCTAAATTTAAAATGATCTGTTTGATTTCTGCACCAGCATTCACTGAATCAACATCTTTCCCCAGAATTTCTTTATTTACCTAAGGCAGAGTATTGCAACAGATATTTTCTGTTACTAAAAGTAAAATGCCTGTAAAATGACAGTACACAGCTTTGCCCTACACCATTAGACCCATTACTAGAAGGGGCAAACAAGACCTGAACCACACAAAATGTGGGTGTATCAGGAGATCTGTGCACCAAAATTTAGTATTGACCACAGACAGAAAAGACACTTATTGCACTTCATTTAAGGTCATTTTTCTTTTGCCCTGGGATCTTCAAATTCACATTCTACTCAAATCACCAAAAAACCTCAACACTGATGTGTTTAAAATGTGAAAGTTGTTTTGTCCTGACAAGAGACAGCATTCCCTCTGTTTTGGCAAACAAACCTGGGGAACTTACCGATACTGTGGGTTCCTGGCCCACACTCCTGTTCCCACCGAGGCACCAACAATCACCATCAACTTCCACAGCCATATTGGAGCAAACACAGCCCAGTAACTCCACTGGATTTTGTCATCCAGGCGTAGAGAGAGCAACACAGAGAACAGCAGCAGGCAGGCATAAATGAGGAATTTGCTGTTGGACAAACAGACAAACAAAAAAAAATCAGTCAGGAATCAAAGCAGGCAACTTCATATTAAATCAGTCACAGCTGGAATTTCACTGGGATACTTCCTAATGGAAAACATGACAAGCTTCTTTGCAAAGAGTGAAATATTTCATCACAGATACAGCATATGCCATATTTTTCACTTATAAAACCAAGGCTTCAAGGAAACACATCAAAAGCACTTCAGTGAATGGACTGAGATCAATAGTTCCCTTCCACAAGGATCCAGTCAGGAGCTGTATTATCAGGGGCTCACAAATATAGCAGCTGTACCTGTTTTTAAAAAAATGTGTTCTGTCATACAAATCAAATGAAGCAGCTTTTGATATTCAAATTTGAGTTATGTAATTTATGAAATTTTATCCACACCATTTTATTATGAACTGTAATAGGGCAAACTTCAGAGAATATTTTTCTTAATATTCACATTCAGTTAAAAAAAAACCCAGTATTATAGAAAAGAAAAACCCAACAGGTTACACTTTTAGCCAAGTTACCTATTACACCCTGAAGTTTCTCACTGGAATATTGAGGATGATACTTACAAATTTAAAACAGCTACACCGATACTGTTTATAACATAGTCAATTCAAGAATGAAATTGACTAAACTTCCATGAATGAACTAAAAACTATAAACAATGACTAAAATTTTATGAATAAACCTACCTGGAATACTTGAGCAGTGGCACAGCAACTGCTTGTACCACCAAAAATCAGACAAAATAATTACACACTAGGCTACTTCCTCAAAGGACAGGAAGGGAAAAGTCACCCACCCACCAGGAGCTCTGGGACTGCTTTATAAAACACGTAATTAGGTTTCGACACTGTTTCAGTGAAGTAATTGTATTTTAAATCATGGATAACCTAAGAATAATGCAGCAGCAGGAACACTACCATTCCTCAAACAGCACAACTCAAACTACCCACCTTCACTCACATCAAATAAAAAAACAATCATCAGACCAGGACTGCTACGTTTGATACCGAGCTGTTTTGTCTCTACTCAGAGCAAGTGTCTCATCTGCACCTTAATAATGAAAACCAGATTGATTGTGTCAGCATTTCCCTGAAACTACTTCGGGAGAGGATGATATAAACCAGTCACACTTCACAGGCACAAGGGGACGTGTCAGCTCCTCGGCTCGCCATCCTTTTTGTGACATTTCAGTATTTGTGTCATCTGCACTTTCCCTGGCTCCTCCGTAAACACAGCGGTGAAATACCGCTGCTCCGCGGGTGTTCCAGGAGCACCAAAACACGAGGAAAAACCTGCAAAAAGTGCAGAATTCACACCTGCGAAAAGTGCAGCATTTACACCTGCAAAAATTGCAGCATCCACACCTGCAAAAAGTGCAGCATTCGGCTTTGCCCATTCACCACCCGGCACCCAAACAAGCTGCAAGCATCGCTCTGCAGTAACAAAACTTCGCAAGCTCTTAAGAGTTCCGCTCTTCCTTCTCCATTACTTCGGCCACACATATTTATTTCAATTGTTTATTTCAGCCTCTGTAACAATGCGTTTCCCGGAGCTTTGGTGACCCTTTTGTTTGTCTGAACAACTGACCGAGCACCGCCGGCTCTCACTGGCATCATGTAAGGCTTTTTTCAGGTGCAAGTTTTTATAAGACTCTCAGCACCTCAAGCCAACCTTGCACAACTTAACTTGCAGGCCCTTGGTCTGTGGTCTTAAAATATCAGGTGAAACCCGGTAAAATTTAACTCAATTCTCACGGTTTCTTTAAAAGCTCCATGTCCTTACTTGCTTGGGAGAGCCAGCAGAAGCCCAGGACCATCACATTGTTAATTTTAAGGGGGTAATAATTTTAGCCCAGGGTTGTTCACACACCCCAAAGCACGGCGGTGAAACATTCAAAGAGAGAAAGAGCCTGGGAACAATCTGAGCAAGTTGCGCTGTAACAAAGCAGATGATGGAAGCGGGGCTGGGGAGCAGATGCAGAGCGCTCGCGTTCCCAGCCCCGGAGAGCCCGCACCGACACCCGGGGAGCCGGGAAGGCTGCATTCCATGATCCCAGAGGTCTTTTCCACCCTGGCTGATTCAGTGATTCCGGGCAGGAAACCGGCCGGGAACGGCGTGTTCCCAATGCCGCCCGAGCTCGCGGTGCGGAAGGGCCACCCGAGGCCGCGCTCCGCTCCAGAGCCGACGGCTCCCGCACCCAGCGCCGCTCCCGCCCGGGCCGCCGGGCTAAGCCTGCCGGGCCGGCGCTGCCCGTGCCGCGCTCACCTGGGGTTGAAGTCCTGGAAGAAGCCGCGCAGGTTCATCGCGGCCCCTCTACCAGGCGCTCATGGCGCGGCCCCGCCACCGCTCCAGGGCCTGCCCGGGCCTCGCCGCCGCCTCGCGCATGCGCGCGCCTCTGCCGGGAACCGGGCGGGCCGAGCGCTGCCGGGCTTCCAAAGCGGGAGCTGCGCATGCGCGCCGGGCCGGGCGGGGGCGCTGCCAGGAGATGAGTGGGGCGGGGTCGGGGGGGCGGAGCTATGCAGGAGAGGCGGAGCAATGATAGGCGGGGCTATGCAGGG
>VXBN01003318.1:486435-575467 GCA_013397395.1 Sinosuthora webbiana | reverse complement strand
CGGTTCTGCCTGTGGCTGTCCCTGTGCCTGTGGCTGTCCCTGTCCCTGCTGCGGCTGCCCCGCGATGCCTGCGCGGCCGGCCCGGCGGCGGCGGGGCCCGGAGCTGGGCGCGGGCCCGGGGGTTCGTTGTGGCGCCGGGGGCTGGGCCGGGGGGAGCGGCCGGCGGGAGCCCGGGGCCGAGGGATCGGTGTGTCCCGAGGGGTCGGTGTGTCCTCAGGGGCTCCGTGTATCCCGAGGGGCTCGGTGTATGCCAAAGGGTCGGTGTATCCCGAGGGGCTCGGTGTATCCCGAGGGGCTCGGTGTATGCCAAAGGGTCGGTGTGTCCCGAGGGATCCGTGTGTCCCTGGGGAAGCTGCTCCTTCACTCGCCGGCGGCGAGCGGGTGGACCCCCTGGTACAGTCCGCCGCCTCGAGAGGGCGTTTTAAAAAGACGTGTGTAATTAATTGAAGAAAAATAGTTTTATCTGCTCGGAGCAGAATTATACGGGACTACAGTGTTGTTTAGCTGTGGTTTAACAGCCTTCTGAAAGCTTGCAGGCCGTAGAGTTCGATAGTATGTAAACCCATAAAACACCTCCTTTTTTTGCACCACCCTACTTTAGACAGATGGAAGGTGATGCTGTCTCCCAGGAGAAAATACCACGGGTGCAAGCAATGAAATAAGAAGGGAAATGCAAACCACAGTATTTCTGTCATGGCCAAATAAGAATTTCTGTCTTTGAAGAATTAATCCCATTGTTTACATTCCCTTACAAAGATATTCTTGCTTGTTCTATTCATTTTATTTTTGTCCTCAAATGTGTTTAAGGGTTAAAAAATGGATAAATCGGCATAAAGTAACCTCTGATTAATGGAGCTCAGCTTAATTTGTTTCTAATTCTGTTCCTTCATAGATGGCATGAATGTCTTGTTTATAGTTGTGGATGATCTGCGTCCTGTGTTGGGCTGTTACGGAGATAAGCTTGTGAAATCTCCCAACATCGATCAACTTGCTTCCCAAAGTATGGTGTTCAGCAATGCATATGCCCAGGTGAGATAAGTGACTTAAACATGTTTTCTCTATGCAAAAGAATTGCTGGTTTTATCACAGTAGGTGTTAGGCAGGCCCCTGGAAAAAGCAAGTATTTATTGAAGTGTTCTCAGTAGAAAAGAAATGATTGGGCTGAACAGTAGTGTGTGAACCTGTCTTTACTAAGGTGAGAAAAATGAAAACAGGGCATTTAAATTATGGTATTTGTGTATAATTCCAACTAGGGAATAGGACTGCAAACCCAAAACTCTTGGGTTTTGTCAGTCTGAAGCAGAATTGGTCAGACCCTTTGGACCATAACCCAGACCTTCTGTGTTCATCCTTTCTGTATTCTTAAGGCAGATCAACCAGACTTTTGGCTTTTATCAGCACAGTCCACCTGCCACTGCTGCTTAGTTCTGTGTGATGTGAACACCCAGATTTCAAACGCTCTGCCTTTATGGAACCTGACTTGCTTTTTTAAAAGCTTGCAGTTTGGAATGGATATGCTTAATAAGGATACTGTTCATTCCAGCCTGAAGTGATGAGAAACTCATTCCCTGTGATTCCTGAGTTTTCAGGTGGTTATGGCCCAGCTACTGATGCCTTGAGAGCCTACCTAGAACAGAGGCTAGACAGTGTTAAAGGAATAAAGTTGGTATTTATTAAAAAGGCCTTCAAAGGAGACACCTTGGGCAGTACAAGAGCCTGGCTGAGGCTCCACCCAAGATGGACGATGGGTCACATGTTTTCACACTTTTATAAGTTTTGGTCCATTTACATATTGGGGTTAATTGTCCCAATTCAGCTTCAGATCATGAAGATTCAAGAGAAGTCTCAGATTGCTCTCCTCAGTTCTCTGTTGTTTATACTTTTTGGACTTGAAGCTGCAATGGTGTCCTTGGTTCTCAGGCTGGAGAAGGATTTTTTTGTCTGACTAAACTGTAAGGGGAACATGCTAACACTTTATATGAAGTTCAGAGTTTCAGAATCTGGAAAATATGGAAGCTAAAACTTAAGGCATCGCTATGCCCAAGTTAGCTCTTAGGTGTGTTTTGGTTTTTATTCCAAATTTCTCTCCTTGTCTGCCTTTCTCCTCAGCAAGCCGTGTGTGCTCCCAGCAGAGTGTCATTTCTGACTGGCCGCAGGCCCGACACCACCCGGCTCTATGATTTCTACTCCTACTGGAGACTTCATGCAGGAAACTACTCCACCATGCCCCAGTATTTCAAGGAAAATGGCTACGTGACCCTCTCTGTGGGGAAAGTTTTTCATCCTGGTATGAATTGTCATTTGCTTAACATAGAAATACTTGATGTGTATAGTCTCACAAACTTACAGAAGTATCGATTCTCGTCTATATTAAGAACCTAAATCATGATCATAAGCCAGATTTTACAGTGGTTGTCATTAAGTCATTGGATTAGATGACTTTTATCTAATGGATGTTTTCACATCTTGTCTGGCAATTGTGGGAATAAATGTCTTAACATTCTAAAAATACATCTGGAAGTTAGGTGTCTGCTGGAAATGAAATTACTTGTTGGCTTAGTTCTGCCTGTACATGCTTCATGTTTCTTAATAAGCTGTGAGTCTGGATCAGGGCATGTAGAATGTATGAGTAATGCTTCAAGTTCAGTGGGAAATTAGTTCACTAGTTAAAAAGCAGTAACACTACTGAGTTGAAAAATATTGTAATACTGATCCTCTTTTTGGCAGTTCCTTATCCTATAACTGCATTTGTGTGGGTAGTTTCAGTATGTGTTTCAGTTTATGGTAAAGTTAATCAAGGATGTGCATGAAGATTGTTATTAATCCTGGGTGGTTTTGATTTTTTTTTTTAATTTTTGGTTTGGTTTGGTTTTTGTTTTTTAGGTTTTTTTTTTGTTGGTGTTCCCTTAAGTAAGGCTCTTCAACAGGCTTGAGTCTCCCTCACTAGTAGAAGGTGTATTTCAGGGAAAAATATCTGTCTTAAACTTTTTGGCTTTTATTTCTTGGTTATCTTTTCCTCAGTTGTCAAAGATTCATTTGAAATGTTTTTTTATTTAGCGTATTTGAAAAAAAAAAACAATTGAAGACAAGTTAAATTTGTGTCTGAGCTCTTCTTGGTTCAGTGAACTATTAAAACATATTTAATATGTTTATCCATTCCAGGGGTTTCATCCAATTACAGTGACGACTATCCCTACAGTTGGTCCATTCCACCCTTTCATCCTTCAGCTGAAAAGCATGAGAATGATAAGGTAAATGTCTTGGATTTACTGCTGGAAAAATACTAGTTTTAACAACAGCAACATTTGCCTCCATGACATAAAGAAAAGTATTCATTTAGCAACCCTCCCAAGCACCCTGCTGAGGCCACCTTTCCCTGGCCACTGTTTAGTCTAATTTATCTCTCTTCACTGATTACACATCAGCCACTGCTGGCATTTGCTCAGAAGCCAAGTCAGTAGCTTCCAGACAGCTTTCTGTGAACTCTTGGGATCAGAAGGAATGAAAATATATGTATATGTAGGATAACCAAATGCTGCTGCATCTCCATTAGATCAGAGATCCTATTCATCATAGGAGCTGTGGGCTTTTCACCCATGTGACTACATTTAATCTTCTACCCAGCCTTAGAGAGAATTTCTGCATTTTCATAGCCATGGAAGTTGCATTCTTTTGTTGGTAGAAACAAATCAGTTTTAAAGTTACAGAGCAGAGGATTTTGTCTTTGTATTTAACAGAAGTTACTGAACTGATTTTTTTTTTTCCCTTGTTGAAGACTTGTAGGGGAAAAGATGGAAAACTTTATGCGAACTTGGTGTGCCCAGTGAATGTGACAGAAATGCCTGGGGGGACTCTGCCTGATATTCAGAGCACTGAGGAGGCCATACGCTTACTGAACATCATGAAAACCAGCAGGCAAAAGTTCTTCCTGGCTGTTGGTTACCACAAGCCACATATCCCACTGAGGTACCCACAGGTGAGGAGAATGGAACCTGCAGGAGCTGAGATCAATGTTGCTTTTGGTTTTAAAAGCTGTTCCCACCAGTGCTTTATTGCTGTTTCCGGAAAGCAAGTTGGAAACCAGCCTTGATCTGGTGTAACTTCAGGGGTCAGCTGTGATGTATTTCAGAATGTTTAATGAGAAGGAATCGTGACTCCTCAGCCAGTCACAGTGTTGCAGTGTTGTTTTGAGATACAGGAGGCAGGGTTTAGGTATTTACTAACTCAGTATTTTTCAGGAATTGGTCGGGGATGTCTGGTGTGGTTGCTGTGTTTCACACTCTGGTGGGAGGGAAATGAAGCCTTGTAAATGTAACATTAAATGTAACGTTCCCTGCAAGGGAAAATGGTTGCTGTTTAAACACAAAATACGTAGTATATGTTGGAGGTGAGGACAGTTTTTATATGTTTTGTATTGTGAAGGAATTTCTCAAGTTGTACCCCTTGGAAAATATCACCTTGGCCCCAGATCCCTGGGTGCCTAAGAAACTACCTTCTGTGGCATACAACCCCTGGATGGATATCAGACAGAGGGATGATGTGGAAGCATTAAATGTTAGTTTCCCTTATGGACCACTTCCAGACGATTTCCAGGTAAGCTGTCAACACAGTGCTCTGAAACTGCCTTCATTTTCCAAATGCAAGGGAGGAGTGAGCTGCTCTTGGATGCTCCCAGTTACTCAGCAGCTGACCATTTGCAGTTACGAATTCCCTGCCTTGTACACTGTCACCTCTAGCTCTGTAGGCAAACCTGCACTGTCACTGCAGTTCAGTTTGCATGTGAGGGAGTGTATGTAGCAGCTACCAATGCTGCATTTGTGTTCATTATCTGAGTTTTTTTATTTGCTTCAAGCTGGCACCCAGTGTACCTTCTTTTGCAAGATTTTCCTTGACTCTCCAGTGCTTATATCAAAATTAGATGCTCTGGTTAGACCAAGAGATGAAGAATGGATTGGTTTGCAGTGTTTTGCGTGAAAGCACTTCTGGGAGGTTGAATTTTCTAACTGCCCCATCCCAGATTAATTTTTCTGGAACATTAATTAGGCTACAGACAATTAAAATTAAAGCTTTGCAAGTAGAGTCCTTTAGTTCT
The DNA here is from genome assembly GCA_013397395.1 of Sinosuthora webbiana. NCBI lineage: Eukaryota > Metazoa > Chordata > Aves > Passeriformes > Sylviidae > Sinosuthora > Sinosuthora webbiana. Next base: position 570,375 of record VXBN01003318.1, on the reverse strand, counting down.
TTTACACAGCTACCCCCTGGTTCTGCTCTATGTGTCTGGGGACAACCTTTTTTTTTTTTTTCTCTCCCGTTTTCCTAACTTGCAGCGGCAGATTCGTCAGAGTTATTATGCAGCAGTTTCTTACCTGGATGTGCAGGTTGGCCTGCTTCTGAATGCTTTGGATCATGTAGGACTCTCAAATAACACAATGGTAGTTTTTACTGCTGATCATGGTAAGCATTTAAATCTTTCTCAAGCTTCCTGTTAGGAATTTCATTGTGCAATTCAGTGCTGGCATATTAATCCAGTGTGTGTTTCTGTAGTGCCAAGCAGAGCTGTCATACCTTGTACCTCTGGCTTGTCTCAGCCAGATTGAGGGGACTGGCACTGGCCTCTGTGGCTGCACAGTTCTGTCCCCACAGGCACAGGCTGAGGATTTGCTGGTGAGGGATGAGGCTGCCTGCCAGGACATGGGGCTGAGCTTGATGTATTCCCACCCCCTACCCAAGGAGTGACTCTTGCAGGGAGCTGTGCTCTGAAAGTACAGCCACCATTCCTCCCCCATTGCCATTTGTAGGAAGCCATCTGGTACAGTGGGTAACAGGCTTTCTCATTAACTGCTCAAGTGTGTTTTCTTACACTTGTCATTGCTGCTTGCAGAGCATCTAAACTGATAAGGGATATGGTTCCCTCTCATATCTGAGATCCTGCACATTCTGGATCCTGGTGGTGAAAAACTGAATTTGAACGGTGGGACAAATACCTCAAGCATTTAATGCTTGTTTCAATGTTCTAATATTAATTTAAATAACCCAGTCATGATCCATTTAATTGTGGGATGGCTGAGCTGATTTAAACCAGTTAGGATGTGAATTAACTACATCAATTTAAAGTCACATATATAGTTAATTTGGGTTGACTTCTGTGAGCGTGTGTGTATAAGCAAGCTCTTAAAAGTTGCAGAGCGATGGGATGAATACTTTGATACTAAAGTGACTCTAAATGTTCCTTCTGACTTGTTTGTAAACTTAAATTTTTCTTTTGTTTGCTTTGGGTAACTGTAAACAGTTGGTGTTTCCAGTACCATGGTTGGCAAAGTGATCAAGAAAAAACATGTGTTAACATAGCTGTCACAGAGTTCCTTTGTCTTCCCCCAAAGTGAAGCTGGCAGTGTTTTTGCCTGGAAGGAAGTCACGTTGGCATCTCTTTCAAGAGGAAGAGGAGAGCTGAAAAGTTTTATCTCTATTGCTTCCTCAGGGGTAGAGTCCTGATGTGGCAGTCTGGCACAGAGAGCAGCCTTGGCTCCAGGGATGTTCAGCTACAGTCTTAACAGGAGTATTGGAGAGCTGGCAGCTGCCCAGAACTCAAATGAATGCCTTGTGGAATTGATCTGGAGATTCTTGCAGGCACTGTGACACACCCCAGTTCCTCTTTTCTGCTGTTTTAATGCTAATTTCCTAGTTCTAATCTTGAGAATCTAGAAGTAAGGAAAGGTATAATTATTTCCTTTATAAAAGAGTAGCAAGTTGCAAGATTTAGGTGGCTGTGGAAATAGCTTCCACATTAGAGAAAAGACTTGTTACATCTAAATACAGATTATTTACCTTTTCATCTAACCTTTATAACAGACTAGTGGCCTCAACAGTCAGAGTCAATTTACAATGAAGAAGAAATGACTACTAGATTGCAAACCAGAATTATTACTGAATTCTGTTCTTTGTCACCTAGGGTGGTCCCTGGGAGAACATGGTGAATGGGCAAAATACAGCAATTTTGATGTTGCTACCCGGGTGCCACTGATGTTTTATGTCCCAGGAATGACAACTTCCCCTGTCAGTCAAGGAGCAAGGCTCTTCCCCTACCTCGACCCTTTTAGCCACGTTGGAGGCTCAGCACCTCAAGGTAAGTTTCCAGTGCTTATTTTGTTTTTGCAGTGGGTACATAGAGGTGGGGATGTGTCCCCAGGCACCCTGAGAATTCACTTTGTCTTTCTGAAGAGCTCTTTTTCAAACTGATGGATATGATTGTCTCTCAGGCTATAGGAGAAACATAAATGTTTTAAATCGTTAAAAGTCCATCATAAGTGCATGGACTGGCATCTGCACAGCTAACTGCCACTCCTTACTTGCCTTGATTTTGGTACCCCCAAAAATCCTGCAGAGAGCACTTGGAATAAAACAACTGAATGATCAGAAAAAGTTGTTGTCCGACCACCCCGTTCCATAACTTATATTTCGATATTATTTTTTCCAGGGCAAAGTAAGAGAGTGGTGGAGCTGGTGTCTCTGTTTCCAACCCTTGCAGACCTTGCTGGCCTGCAGGTTCCTCCTGCGTGCCCAGAGAGATCGTTTGGTGTTGAGCTGTGCACGGAGGGGACCAGCATTGTGCGCTATTTTAATGTCTCTAAAGGCAAGGTGCAGGAGGGCAGGGAAGGGTGTGAAGACACTGGCAGGTGTTTTTATGAAGAACCTGCTGCTTTCAGCCAATACCCCCGGCCTGCAGACACTCCCCAGTGGAACTCTGACAAGCCAAGGCTGAAGGACATCAGGGTCATGGGCTATTCCATGCGAACCTCTGACTACAGGTACACCCTGTGGGTTCACTTTGACCCCAACAACTTCACTGCTAACTTCGAGGATGTCCATGCAGGAGAGCTGTACCTGATGGAGAATGACCCAAACCAGGACTATAACATCTATAACAGTACTTCACATGGTTGGTTTTTCAAAAAACTTCTTGGCTTTCTAAAGCACTAGGGTACAGAAAGTTCTTTGTGCCTGCTCTTGTGACTGAATGGATGCTTCCTTCTTTTGTATAAAACCTTTCTGTTGTACAGAAAACATTTGGATTGAATAAAAATCCTTCTTGTATCAAACCTTGCTATTGGCTTTGTCTTGTTACAGCCCTTACTGCGCTGAAGTAGTCAGAGGGGACTGTGTTTTCAAACACAAGCTTGTAACACTTCTGAAAAGGCCACAGAGAGCATCAGGCCCACACTGTGAAACACCTCAGTGGTCTTCTGTAGCGAGTGAAGAATTAAATTTCATTATCTGTGCTGAAACTGTTGGTGTGAAAGGTGGAAAACCAGAAACTTACATGTCTGAGTGGCTGTGCAGAGAATGTAATTCACGACACAGGTCCTGTCCCCTTCACCCAGGAAACTTGGGGCTGGAATATCAAGACATTTGATAGTGGGAAAGGCTGAGGCATTTGCTCTCATTAACCTTACCTCTTACTAAAGCCCAAAGAGAAACTTCATATGTTTTATCCAAAAATTAATTATTTTTAATAAAAGCTGTAATTTTGAATTCAATGCTTCTCATGATACAGCAGGACAACCTGAATTTTAAATTAGTTAATGTGTGTGAAATGAGCACTTTCATCACTGAAACCCTAAACAAGACTGGAGGGTTAAGGTAACACCAATCTGCTCTTCTGTGGATTTTCCTGAGGATTGGTCTAATGAGTCTCCACAGGTGAGAGGAGATGGAAACCTTCAGCTTTTGGAGCTGGGTCGTTGCAGAACTGCTCAGTGCTCTTGAGGGTTGTTATATCCAGTGACAGAGACCTGGATGTTTGCCTTCCTAGGTGCTAATGGGCTTGGCATTCTCTGCTTTGGACTAGGAGAGCTAAAAACCTCCCGTTTAAATTTTTAGTGTGGCATTTAGCAACACAGGATGTGGAGCATTAGTTGTCCTAAGCTGTGCTGTAGGTAACGTCCAGATGGCCAAATGCATTAAGGTAAATATGTTTGGGAGCTTGTATCTGAGAAAAAATGGTTTTGCTGAGTATTTTCTTTTAAGTGCTGTCTGTACTTTGTGCTCACAGCCACAAGGTACACGGTGCTTTAGTGTGAGGGCAGTAATTTGTGTTGTTCTCTATCAGCCAGCTGGATTTCTGCAGTTCTGTCTTGGTAATGGAGAGTCTCAGAATTTGTACCTTAAAAAATAAGAGCTCTTTCAGATGGTGTTAACTCCTGCTACCTTCCTTAATGAACTTCTCCAATTCCTACAAAGAGCCAGCCATTACTTGTCTTCCTCAGATAAATTGACTTTAATATCCTGGAGAAGCCACAGATACAACTTTATTTCATTAAAATCCATGTGACAGTCTTATTCCTAATTAATGTAGGGATACCCACCATGCATCTGATTCTCTGTTAGAAGACAGTGGTTATTTAGTGCCTTAAACTCAATTACAAGAATATATTTCTTATGAACTTGTCATTTGTTTTACTCAGCCTGAGATGCTCTGTGTGTTCTGCAGCTTTATTATTCCAGGTAAAAGTGTATTTTCCCCTCATTTATGCATATATACTTAGATCCTCAGCTGGTGTGAAGTACTTCAGTTGTTTTGCAGCAGATTCAATGTAGCTATACCAATTTCACACTGGCTGAAGGTGTGTTTTACTGAGAGCAGTGCCAGGCAGAGATTTGGAGTCTGCAGCTAGAGCTAATTATATCTCTGACACACTTTCCTTCAAAGGAAAATCAAATATTGGGGAAGTTATTTTGGGGAATGTATTGAAGCGTTAAGGATTAATCTAAATCCCTGGTATGCTGGGTCAGTAATACAATGTGCATTTAAAATCGTTCTGGCAAATGGGTATTATCTGAGACTTGGCTACGTGAGCTTTGTGGTTTGTTTTCCTGCTAAGACATCTGCAAAAAAAAAAAAAAAAACCCCACACAGTTTTTGGGAGATGTAAAATTATAGCATGTAGGTAAACTATTTAGGATTTTATTTGCATGGAAACATTTCTGTGCACGCTCTGCCCTAAGCCTTCCATCACTTCAGGCAATTTAATTTTTCAAGTGGAGATAAAAGTCCTGGTGCTAGGTGGTGAGTATTTTTTTCCTCAAGTCGTTCTCTTTATATTGAAAGGGAAAAGCTGCCCTTGACCTTTCTTAATCAAAATCCAGTAATCTTTTGGGGAGACATGAAACAGAATTGTCTCTGACAGCCAGTGAATCAAGATGTATCTGCGAGCTCAGGGCAAGGACGTTCCTGAGCAATTGCAGAAGTCCCTGGGCTGGGTTCTACAGCGCACCTGGAGAGCTGGGCCAGAGCATTTCTGGGCATGGAAGAGGCACAGCAGTAGAAAATCCTCTGCTCTTGCCAGTGCCGTGTTAGTTTTGTTATGGAACTGGGTTATCATTACGATTCAGGATGGTTCGTGTAGCGACACGTAGAACTCTGATTTCTTCAGAGGGCTCCTAGCAAAGTTTATTGAAAGACAGATTCTTTTTATGCAGTGTTTGGGTACAATGAATAGGACTGGTCCTTTAGGGCACCACCTTTTTGTGAATATCTCTACCAGTAAACGAGTTGGAAAAACACCAGGTGTCAGGAGGAGGATGTATATCTACAGGGATTGTTTATAGGGATTGTTTTGGGTTCCTCCTCACGATTTCCCAGGCCAGCTTTTCTCAAAGGCTCCGAGTCGCTGCCTGGAGTCTAAGATCTATTTTCTGAGCACTGCCAGTTCCCAGACTGGGTGAGTGAGGTGCACATCTAGCAGTGACAAACAGAGAAGGCCCATTTGCTCAATCAAACCCAAAACACCGCTTCTCCTGGAGAGCCCGAGCTGTGGGCCTTGCTGGGCTGAGCAGCCTCCACTGAAGAACAAAAGAGCTTAACAGGAGCAATAAAAGCAAAGTGCTCTTGTGAGCAGCGCTGTCTCTAGAGGGAAGAGGTTGCAAGCCAAGCATCAGGAAATAAATGAGATGCCAGCGTTGACCCTGTTTCTCAGGATGGCACCAGAACAGCTGGAAGAACAGCATGGTGCTGCCTCAGCAGGAATTGTTACCTGTGGTCCGTGAGTGCAGAGCCTCCACGGGGACTGCAGAGTAGCCGCCGTAAGCACTTGGCACGGAGCAGAGTCAATAAACAGACCTCTGTTAATAAGCTAATGTACAGCAGTCATTAAGCAATGGAATTAAGATTTTGGTCCCAGCTGCACATCAGTCAATCATAACTCAGGGTGTTTTTTTCAAGCGTGCAGATGCACAGAACCCTAAAATCGAACTTTTTGAAGGAAAGTGAAATACACGCTACGTACAAAGCAGAAGAAATGGGATTCTTAAAAAAAAAAAAAAAAAAGAAAAAGGAGGCGGCTGTGTTTGGGTGTTCTTTGTAGCACTACGGGAATGTTTGTGGCATGCTGTTTGCAAAGCAAAGATTTGGGTCTAATTTCAGGCGTGCTGTGCACGCTGGAGTAGATGGAAACGATGCAGCTCCACACTGTGCTGTGCAACAGATTGGAATCCCCCCTTTGGCCTGTGCTTGCTGGGGGAAATGGGGTAGGTTCTGGATTAATGAGAGACTTGCCAAGTGTGTTTGTGCGCTGAGGCAGCTGAGAGTCCCAGCTATTGGTCAGATGTTACCTAATTAATCACCGTTGCATGTTAATTATGTATTAGTGCCTTGCTGCTGCGTTGCCTTGGTCAAGTGGAGTCCCCTGCTGGAACGAGTGTTCCACAGCATGAGGGATGGGATGTGGACGTGATGGCTCCATAGCAGGGATGTTCCTTAATTCCTGGTGCTAATGTGTATTTTCTCTGATAGGCAGCAACACCACCAGTGGCAAAAGGACCATAATGTCATGGTTGGCACTCAGACTTGCAGGGCACTGTGCACAGCTTACATCTCATATCCTTGGGAAGTGCCTGGAAGTTGCGGCTGAGTTCCTTTGTTGAATGTGTGATTTTTCTTTCTCCCCCTCCAGTGGTTACTTAGCATTCAAATGTGAAACGCTACATAAAGAATGAAATTGCCCTCCTGGTAACTAGGTTTTCCAGCACTTTACAGTTTTCTAGGCTATGGAACTTCTTGCTTTTCACATCAGAAACTCCCAACCAAGTTGAGATGACTCTGTGTCAAACTTTTTTTATGGCTCTGTGTTTGACTTCCTAGCTAATGAAAATTATCTTCAGATCTGCATGGGTGGACCTTGACTCCAGTGTTCTTCTCTGCCTAAATGCACAGGTCTCCTTTTAAAGTCTGTGGGAGCTCTGCTTATGAAAGAAGATAGACTACCAATGTCAAGATCCACCATATGAAGCAGCAAAAAGAGCTTTTTGCCCTCTAAATGTAAAACTTGTCTCGGTGCTGAGTAGCAGAAGAACATTTCTATCCAGCAGTGTGTGAAGGCCCCAGCTATAATGGAGCTTTGACTAAGGAAGAGGAAATAGAAAAGTCTGAGATGTTTCTGTAGGTGCAGTTGGACAGGGAGCAGGATAAGAGAGTGAAGTAGCAGAGAAAGGAACAGTAAGATGCAATAACAGTGAAATCAGATGTAAGTCATGATCTGGAAGATTAGGATCCAGCAAGAAAACACAACAGAAATCTAAGGAGAACAAGATTGGGAGGGGAAATATTTATAACTCTGGTTTTAGTTTCTGCAGATATTTAGGGGAACTCAGATCTTCCTGTTTCTGCTCTAATTTTTTCCTGTGTTTTAAGTTTAAAATCTATGAGCTTTTTAAATATTGCGTTTGCACAAGTTCTTTGAATTTACTCTGAAGCACTTTTGAAAATCTGCTTTAGTACGTTGTGATTTTTGTCCCAAGTATTTTCAATCTGGCATTATCCATGCATTCAAAACACCTGCCCTTTTCTTTTGGTCCCAATGTAGAATCAAAGTCTGTAATTTCTAGCATGTGCTTCAGTTGTGCTGAGGATTCCCTGCCTGAGACTATAAGAGCTGCCTGAGTATTATCTGACTGCAGCCTTTTTTTTTCTTTTCTTTTTTTGTCAGGGAAGTGTTGATTTGATTAAATCAGACTGTCTTATGTAGAGATATTGCTTTGGTGACAGCTATATTGAAAAGTTTTGCTTTGATAAGATCAGGGACCTTCGCTTCAATTTTTATTTCAATTTCTATTATATTGCATAATTTTGACATAATTTATAAGGGTATTATAACAAATGAGAATGCAATTACTTTGTAAGAATAATAAAGGCAAAACAAAAAATTGTGATCTCTGAAGGAGAGCGTTCATCTGCATCAGAATGAAGCCACTCACTTCACAAGTGTCAGTTCAAGTTTCTGAACCAGATTTTTTTTTTTTGTAATTTTTGTCTCGTGGGAAAACTTTGAAATTTTGGCAGCAAGAAAATGATGGAAGATCCCAATTCACGCATCTCCTTGTGGCATTAAAATGCCAATTCTAATCTGCCTTCACAAATAATTATTCACATCAGCAGAGTGTTGAGGGCTGGAATTGGGTTTAGGCCATTTCTGTTTGCAGTGCTCTAGGAAGAGTTGGGCTGGATGGTCCTTGTGGGTCCCTTCCAGCTTCCCAGCTCAGGGCTTGGATGTTTCTCGTTCTTCTCTGAGGAATGGAGCAGCAGCTTTTTGTTCTTATTCCCCTGCCACCGTCAAGCTCTGCTGCGCTGCCTCACAGCTCACCCCTGCTGCTGTCAGATACTTCTGCTTCCAGGAAAGCCAGGCTACACACAGCCCCTGCACAGCCAAAAAATGCTTCCCCTGGCAAGACATCTGTGGTGACTTTTAAGCAGGGCTTCTTTTTTTTTTTTTTATTTATTTTTTTTTCCCCAACAAATTGCCTAATAAGAGGGCAAATATTAATCGCATGTCTGGAAAAAGTTTGTTTTGATCTCTGTGTCTGCTGTTCCAGCTTTCAAGAACAGAGCCTTTTCTGCAACGTTTTCCTGGTAATAGAATTAGGACATAATTCCTAGAAGACAAATCTTGGCAGGTATGAAGTGTATAATACCTATCCTTGACTGAACCTACAGCCTAGCCTAATGCTTCCCACATTTTCCTGCTTTCAAAGTGAGTTTGATCTTGTGCTGAAGGAAATGATTCTCTTTACTTTGAGCCCTCTTGAATATTTCAGAGTAAGAAGGATGTGATCCATTACTTCAGGAGCCCTCATTACGTGCAGCTGTGGGATGCTCATCTTTTTCCTTTATCTGCTCTGCTGGAAAACTTGGGTACCTTGTTTTACCAAACAAAATCAAGATCAGGGATGTTAAAAATAGATTGACTTATTGAACTTGATGGAATCATCATTTTCTTGTCGCCAGCTTTATCTTTTCTTTGCTGAAATAAGATTAGCAGAGATTAAAGCTATTTATTTTGGAGGTATAGCATTCTGGTCAGGGAAGCTGTGATGGGTTTTTCTGTAAAAGGATCTTCATATCTTAAGAATGTGCAAACCCTCATTTCTTTTCAGGGCTGTTTGTTTTATAACTGCTACTCTTGCCTGCAATTCCTCTTTTCCAAGAAAATACTTGGTGGAAACACCCAAGTGTCTTCTGTATTTGTTCCAATTTTATCTCAGTTAAAGCAACAATGTTCTTTCTGACATAAAGCCATGCAAACGAGATGTGAATTTTTCACTGCCTTAATAAGGGATGGTTTGTCCAAGGATTCTTCTAAGATTCACTTTGTGAGAGGAATAAGTGCTTCATCATTTACAAATGAAGGTTATCAAATACAAAGAGGGCCTGGCCTAGTAAAGCATTAAGCCATGCACTTAAGTAGTCAGTAAAACTATGAGAAGTGTTAACAGTTTGTGTTTAAAATGCTCTGATGAGTCCAGGCCAGAAGTCTGTGGCAAAACCACCCCAGTGTTGGTGCCACCAAAGAACCAGCAGGGCACTGAGTGTTCATCAGCAGGAGTGTTCATCAGTAGCATTTCATTTCTGCTAGAAAAAAAAAATAAATCTGTCTTGGTTCTCTGTGTTTTAAGGTCTGTTGTTCTCTTCTGAGGAAAGTTTTGGGTAAACGTGGCAAGGTTTTGGGAGCACAGGATGGGATTTCTGCGCTGGTTGGGCTCCATGAGGCCCCCACATCTCTCTTGCACCTCTGCCCTCAAACTTTCTCGTAGTTTTGAGTTTAAAAGAAGAGCCAGGTCTGGATTGCTCAAAATTCCTTTTATCCTTGATTACAGATCAACAGCGCTTCACTTTTCCTGAGAGGTTTAAATGAGTCACAAGACATTAAAGCTAAAAACTAAGAAATTTAATAAAGTTCTACATAAAGCCTTGCCCACAAACCCGGTGTAAACCTTCCCGAGCCTACAGACAGTGATTCTCCTGTTCCTGGACACCACAGCTGGGGGGAGGCAGGTCTCCTCTGCCTTTCCCCTGCTTTGTTGGGATTTTCAACGAGTTCTTCCCGTTCCATCTGCAATGTGGGAGCGGCTCTGCTCTGTAATTCCAGAGCTCCTCGACTAGAGGTCAGTAACACATCAAAGAACGGGAGCCTGAGAGCCAGAAACTCTGGGATATCAGCTGCCACTGAAACATTTCGTTCTGCTTTTGAAATAAAGACTTGTGATGTGGTTAATCAGCAGCAGCTATAAGTCATACAGCTATGGGATAAGAGTAGTGGTGTGCTTCTATTCTTTATTTTTTTAATTCTTTTTTTTGGTATTAGAAGCATGTTGTAAACAGCGCTTCCAAGTTGAAAACAATAAGAAAAATGATCACCCATTTTAATATCACTTGGTCTTAGGTAGTAAAGTTGGACATTTTGCCTTGATGTGTAGCTTGGAAAGTAAATGTGATTTTCAGAATTTTTTTACTGCTAATTCTTTATATAGACACTTTAGCTGCATTGGCATTTTATCCTGACAGGGCTAGCTAATTAGCTTGGAAGAGAAAATCATTGTCTGAAGCAGAGGTGGTTAAAAGTAGATTATAGATAGGCTCAGAGTCCTATTTGTTGTGTCTTTACAACTTCCAATGTAGAATAGATCAGTCACTATATAATAAAGGGCAGGTTTAGGAATGCATAAAGCTAAAAGGTTTGATTCAATTTACATTAAAAATAACCTTCATTGTTCTGTAATCATTCAATGCTAATTTTTTCTTTCCCTGCTGAACTGTTTCTACTCAGTGGTAGAGGAATCAGTTATCTGGACAATTAAAAGCAATTTGTGGAGTATCTCTTTCTCATCCAGACACATTTCTTTAAAGGATGTCTTCAGCTGTGCTGCCATTTTAATAGCAAATTGGTCAAATGCGTCCTCTGAATTATTTCTTCATAAAAGCAGGCACAAAGGATTCTGTTTGTATCCTTTGAGTGTGTCCTATCCTGAAAATACTCATTTCCTTTATCATGACTAATGCCATTGCTGAGTGGTTTTGCTGAGGCGTTTAGTTCAGCTGTGTTCACGACCGTGATTAGTGCATTTGTCTCCAGCTAAAATGCTGATTCCTGTTTGAATATTGCACCCCTAAGAGATGTGCTCTAAGTCTTTGTGAAGGAGACATCTCTGTTTCCAGCCTTTTTGTGTCAGTTGATTGTTTTTTCCCCTGTGGACGGAAACCTAGACCAAGGCATTTTGACAGTCTTGTTGCTCAAGTCCTGTTTTCTCCCCTCACACCACTTTTACACTTGCATGATACATTATGATTTATTCCACAGTTGGAAAGAGTGGCACCAAACGTAGTATTCCAAAAAAGAATTATCTGTACAGATAAGCTCACAGAGAGCCTCTTGAATAGTGAGAATATAAAGTCATGTTTGCATTAAAAGACTCCCAGTGTATCTTGAACTGAAAATTTAAAGAAATAAAACCAGGTGAGTGAGGCTCCTGTTGCAGACTCAAAACACAGGTACCTCTTGGGCTGGAGCAGCAAGATACATCAGTCTAAAAGTGGCTGGTTTTAAGGAATGGTTATGCCTTGGAAATGTTACGTGCAGGACATGGAGATGAGTTTGAGGGATGGCATTTAGCTTTCTAAGGATGTTATTAATATTTAGTTACATTTGGAATGGGAATCAGGCTGTAAAGATGTGTCCTTTGCTTCATTTCTCTTCTCAGGCAGTCTTTGGGCTGCACAGCAGCTCCACTGCTGTGGCCACCTTGCACTTCCATGATCTCCGTGTCCTGGTCAGTAACCCTGACCCACTCGGTGCAATACCAACACCTCCCTACTTAGCACCAGCAAACCGAAAAGATCCTCACAGCCAGCAGTCACTGACTGGGGGCTGAATGGTTTAAATGCTTTTAAAAGCCCGGGGCAGTCATCCCTTCAGGTCTGGCATCTCTGTTTCTTGAGCTTGCACATTGGCAGAGCGTTCCCTCCAGCCTGCCAGCTCCAGAGTGAACGGTGACAGGCTGTCATCATCTGCTCTACCCTGTCATTCCGTCAGGTTTAAAATGGAAACCTGAGCTGGTGGGATACAGTCGAGGATTCTCATGTGTTTGATCACTGAATGAGTTGGGGAAATGAAATATAATGGGAACTCTGCTTTTTTTTAGCCTCTTTCATAAAATAAATCAAGTTCTCTGCTCGTGTGACTGCATGAAAGGCCCTGGGATTAGCAGATTTGCATTGTTTCGCTCAAATGACAAAGGTAGATTTCTAGTTTAAGTGGTGCTCTGGTTTGGGTTTTTTCCTAGAAGACGTTCAGTGTTTCAGATCTCCCGTTTGCAGTGCCAGGCACTGCACAAACCATCGAGGGGGGAGCCTTGAGCTGTGGCTGAGCCAGCTGCCAGCAGCAGGGACTGTCCCACCTCAGCTGCTGGTCACAGCTGGCTGGCTCTGCCCGTTTTTTGTGCGTGTCTGATCCCCTGGAAACCAGTCCAGCTTGATAACCCACCCAGAAACACTTTCTTCCCCTTCCTCCTGTAGGTTTAGCTCACCAGTAAGTCAGAGTAGGACCAGAGCCAGAGCAGGAAGGATTGGGTGGCCTAAGACACCTCTCCTGAACTTGGCACCTACGTGCAAAAGATGGATCAAAGCAGTGCAATTTTGATATTCATATATTCCTATAGTGATGCCATCCAAAGTGGGCAGTATCAAGATCCAAACCCAAACTTTTTTTGTCAGGTATGAAAGACCATTTAAACACTGCTGCTTTAGCTTATTACTGGCAGCTTGGACAACAACTGAAAAAAAATTAATAATATTCCCATTAGGATGTTGCTTTACCCTGTGTTGTTCTGGAGATTAATTTTTGTACAGTATGGTTTTGGCCATTATGGATCCATAGTCTAATCAGAAAATGATGAAGTTGTACAATATTAGCAGACAACTAAGCCAATGTTTGCTTTAGGGTGAATGAGTTGTTCCAGCTCCAAGTGGAATCTGTAGGCTGGAAATCAGCAGATTTCTTCTCCTTCTCCCTGAAACTCTACAATCTGCTCTTACAGTCCAGTGTCTTGGACTAACAAAGAAGGTCCTTTAGCTCTGTGGTAGTACAGTGTCTCAAAAAGCCCAGCTTTAGTCCTATAATTGTCTTTTCTCCATAGACTAATTTTGTTATTGTTTATAGCTTCTGAAAACAGGCTCGTTGCCAGTGCGAAAGCAAAGAGCAGAACTCTCTCTGTGACAATTTTCATACATCTGGTATAATGATAAATATTTTATATTATTAATAATAAATAGCAGTTTTATGGAATTGGTTCCCTTTTATGGGCAATGGTGGGACAGCTGTCTAGCTTGTAGTTTTTATAATTTGTCCTACAGGCAATTTTGTGCTTATGGCATGTTGACTTCAGTAGGGAATTCTGCTTAAAACCTGATCAATCTATCTCCAGGAAGGCAGGCGTAGGCATTTGTGTTTCCACTGGGTTCCTCTGTCCCTGGAGAGGCTTTGGAGGAAGAAGTCAGTGGGATTTCCAGATGTGTCCTGCACGTGGAAGGTGAACTTTCTAGGAACAATTACAATGATCCACAGTGTGAGAGAGCTGGAAGGTTACCTGCCCTCCCCTTGAGAATTGTTTTAATCTTTTCAGAATACCTTGTGACTTTGGGATTAGGAATTAGATCATAACTTGGATCAACATTAGTGAAATTGCAGCAACAACTCAAAGGTTTATCCCGAAAAAAAGCCACATCATGCTGATAGTGTGGAAGCCCAAAGGCCTCTTTTTATGGTTTCCTGATGTGTGCTGGAAGACACATGTAAGCCCATCAGTGGTCCCTGTGTTTTAGTGGGACTTGCTGTGGGGAAGGCTTTACTGTCTCTATCTGGAGGATATCCTGATTCATCCAAGTGAATTTAGAATTCACCTCAGCCCCCGAGAACAGCCCCTGACAGCGAGAAAAGCTGATTGTATTTAGCAGAGCTCTCCAGGTCTTGTGAGCTCAGCTAAGCTGCTGTCTGGCAGGTGAATTGGAAAGCCTGAAAGCAGTAAGGATCTGGAAGAGTTGCTGGCTTCCCCTAACAAGACCCTGACTGGTAAGTTGGGTTTAATATTTCTAACATTAATAGCAAAAAACGCTGCAATTTACAGACTAGTCCTCGGACACAAACCAGATACCAGGGATCCAGTAAAGAAAGCCTTAATGCCCAAGGCTATTGGGCCATTTTTTTTTTTCACTCTTTCAAATAACCTTGCCTCTCATAAATCTGTTGCTCATTTAAAGCAAAACTTTCTGCTTGCATCAGAAATTACTTCCAGCACTGGATACGAAGCGTTCCGCAATGTGTTTTAAAGTGAGGGCTGGATTCACTGCTCAAATGAAGAAAGCCAGTTCGCTTCAAACGGACCATTTATTGCTACCTTCGTGCTGTATATTTATTGTGGGGATATTGTCACATTTCTTTCAGTTTTGAAAATGTAAGTTGGATTTTCTCTTTCAGGTTGCCATCTGGTGCATTGCGAACAGTCTCGGAGAGTAAGAGGCCATCTGTTAATACTTTTTCAGGAAGCTTTTTATAGAGCAGTGAAGTGGCAAATCTCAAAAACACGTTGTAATGACTTACAAGATCTCGGGTATGTGTACAAGTAAAGGCTGATATTTTATTCCTATCAACAATATAGTTATCAAGCTGGGGAGGAAAGGAAGAGAAGAAAGGGAACTTGCACACAAATGCACATGCATTTTAATGGCTCTGTTGCATATATTACTTTTTTTTTTTCTATTTTTACATGAAATGTAAAGTGGGTTTCTCAAGCTCTGATTCAGTTTATGCTCATGTACTTTAGCAAGACTGATTGCCTCTTTGAGAAGCTGTTTCCTTCTTTAGCCATTAACAGGGATCAAATTACCCAGGATTTTACCTAATAATACTAAGAATGCAGCTTGTGTTCCGTGATTTTCCATCTCTAGTGCTTGGTACTCCCAAGATGCTGGTATGTCTGTTGCAAGATTCTGCCACGTAGGAAAGCCTCCAGCTCAGATCTGCCAACAACCTGTGGCTGATATTTGGCCAATATTTGGTGTATTTCTATGGCAAAAGGTTATTTCCACATTCGGCTCCACAAGTGGAGAGATTTTCAACCCGAATTTTGGATGCCCACTCGGTCATTAATGGTGGCAGTGGAGGACATGAGTGACAGAAGCGTTGCCTGGGTATTCTGGCTGTTGTAGGAGTAGGTACTGGCTTTACTGAGAGCCTCCCTGTCGGCTGGAACTTAAACTAAACTACACTTAAACTAAAACCATACAGACATTAATCTTCATATTAACAGAATACTAAAACATAACTTAACTCAGACCTAAATATAGTAAATGACTCCAATTAAAAATCCACTTTGATTTTACTCCCCACTGAGAAAGGAAATCTTTTCCCCACATTGTGATAGGTTTCTGTACAACGAAGGGATGAATAGCTGCTGTCAAATGCCATTTTTTCCCACTGGCGTGGACTTCCTCCACTATTTTGTGGCACAGCAGAAGCAAATAGAGCTGTATCATGTACCTGTGCAGTGCTGAGGTTTATCTGCTCTGGCCTGTCAGAGAGGGGACATTGTTGCTTTCAGGATCAGGTGCTTTGAAAGCCCTCGGAGAAGCATCAAATGACTGATTGCTTTGTGGGCCTGACATGCAGAGAGAGAAAAGCAAGTGCTGATTGTCTGGGAAGGTGACTCGAGTTTTGCTACCACAGAGATAAGGTGGTTTTTTGGGTGCTCACATGAATCCTTCCTGAATGTTGTGCTCCACTTCCAGCCCTGCATCACCTGAAGTGTCCCAGTCAAGCAGATTTTTTTCTGTATTTTAATACTGCATTAATTTTCTGTGCTTTTGAGTTCTGCAGTAACAAGATTCTGTAGTGATGTTCTTGGGCGTCCCTCTGTGGAACAAGTCCTGCTTCAATTAAGTGTAATAGTAAGATCTTTTTCTCTTCACTGGTTCCAAATTTGATAGTGAGACATCAAAAGTATCATCCAGGTGTCACTGATAATAAATGTCAGTGCTGCTGCATGTCAAGGTCATAAAAACCTGTAGTAAGGGCTGCTCAGGCTGGCATTGTGCTTAAATACTGTCATCATTTAAACAAAACCAGGCAGCTCTAAAAGCAAAGACAGCATGAATATCACCATAAAATTAAGCCCACTAGCCAGTGGTGAAAGAATCTGAAGCCTGCATGTTGGAAGAGTTCTAAAAGCAATGCAGGTTGGTTTTTCAGTGCTAAAACCCCTCAGAAATAGAGAAATAGAGAAAGAAGTGATCCCAGCTGTGTTCAATATAATGCTAGTCAATTGTGCATAATGGTATTGAGCAGTGGTCAGAGTATCTTCTAAAAGTTTTATTTAGAAAAAAGAACTTTTCTTCCGAATTATTTTTAGAAGCATCCTCATTTATGGAATGAAGAAAAACTGATCTTTGCCTTGTTCCTATTTTTTTAGTGTGAAAGAAAGGTAAAGAATGAAAAATAAAAAATTGGGGGAGGGCTTTTTTGTTGTCCAAAAAGATCCAGTATCAGCCACAATTTTTAGTTAAGAAGAATGCTTTTTGTCCCCCATACTATGTTGTTGAATGATTATTAACCCCAGGCAACAGGCAGTCATAATTTTTTAACTGTATTATTTAAGAAGGTTATTAGAAAGGCCTTGAATCCTGGGAAGCAATGACAGGAATTAGTTCTCTCCATTCTTTCATCTCAAAACAAGCCTGGGTGGTCTTGACTGGCAGCTGCCCTGGGCTTTAGCACCTTTCCTTTCTTTGTTAAACAAGAGAAGCTGCCAAGAGGTCTCCTGAGATGTCAGGAAGTCAAGTGCTGGTGTGAGGATGTGCCTTGTGTCCTCCATCCATCCCACGTCTCTTAGATCAGCACACAGACAAAAAATCCCATGGCTGAAAATAATTCCCCAGAGGTGGAGGCTTTTCCCCCAAAAATTACCTGCTGACAGCACAGCACTGAGAATTCTGCCTTATTGGGTCACTGTGGAACGGATTACTACACACTCTGCAGATAAATGGATTGATTAACAATTAAAAGTGCATCCCTGATGAATTTTGAAGTACCCCAGCCTATGGGGTGCTGCATTTTGCCATCAGAGCTGAGATGCCACCAAAACATCTGTGAGCCGCACCTGAGCTGCACGGGTGGGATCTGTAGGCCAGGCCTAGGAAGTGTCAAGAGCAGAACTTTGCTCTGTTGTTTGTGGTCTGTCTTGTGTTGCTCAGTGTCACGTCCACGAGCTGTGGATTTACTGGGGTAATGAAATATGAAAGATTGACTCCAGCCCTGTTTAGGGTTAAGAGTCTGTAAATCCACTGTGCTCGCAGAGAACCAGGGATAATTTAAACACTGCTCACATTCCTGCCTCCACAGTAGGGATGGGTATTTTGTTTTTGAGGAATTTTTTTTTTTTTTCCTTATCTCGACTGCTGTACCATTTGGCTATCTGAAGCTTTTGCATGCTTCACAAACACCATCTGTTACAACCCAAGACACAAAGACTGCGAGTGATTAGTAATATAAGGCAATGTTGCAGCTGTATGTGGTGTGGAAAACTGATAGAACCAGAACTTTCTTTGTAAAGCCTGACGTGCTGAATAGTGTGTTTGTGATTTGCCTAAGCTTTTGCATTCGTCAAGTAAAGAGTAACTTTCTGCTGCTGTGGAGAAATGAAAGAATTAAAAGAAAAGAAAAATAAAAACAAAACATTCCCTCCTGTCCAAAAAAACCCCCAAAAAACCCCAACCCAAAACAAAACAAGAAACCCCAATAAAACCAAAACAAAGCCCCAGGCATTCCATTTAGGAAATATTCCTGGAGTAGGCACAGCATCTAGGATAGAGGGAGTCCCTAGCAGGGAAATGTTTCCAACTGCCACGTGATAATATTGTGTTAGATGAATCTTTTCTGGATTGAAATAGCCTGTATATCCTGATCAATGCCCTTTGAAAGTCATAAAACACTTAAACTATACATATAATAGGGACAATTCAGCTGTTCTGGCCGTGGACAGATTGCAATAAATACCAATACACTCCTCCTTGTATTGTCATTCAATTTGTGTTCATGGCACTGGTTCTCAAGCTCTGGTATTGGTTTTTTCTCTTTGTTTTACCCTCCAGCCTCGATTGCAGTAATGAAGAAGTGCTTATGCTGGGGGGTACCAAATTAGAGAGGAATACCCTGTGTGCCCATGGGTGAACGTGAGAATGAACAGGAGAGGAGAGCAAGGCTTAAATTTGACTGCCTGTGTTACTGTGTGAAAATCGAGGGCATGGGCCAACTACAGAGGCAGAAGCTCTGAATTGGTGAGGTGAGTCCCTTTTTAATGTTAAATAGAAGAAACTGTTCAAATCAATGATGGCAACCGTGGTGTTATTGCTAATCTTCCTCTCCATCACTAAGATATGTGTCCTTGGCGTCTCTAGGCATTTGGAAATAGGAGGACAAAGCTTGAATCACTTTTATATTTCCTCTCTCTGCACTCAGATCCTTACCCTGTTCTTATATCATGTAGTTCTTGTTTTGAAAACAAAAAAGAGTTTTAATTCTAAAAAAACACTTTCATTTGTGTTAGACTAATAGGTCAAATTTGGAAGAAGGTAGGTCCATGGTTTTTGCTTATGCAAACTGTTTTCTCTATATAAGAAGTGCACTGTTGTCCTCAAACTTGTATTTTTTAAAAAATATCTCTTGTCCTAGAAGAGAGGGCAAGAAGTAACGCCCTTAAACTGAAGCTAAAACTTCAAGCTAGATATTAAGGAAAAAAACACCAAACCCTCACTGATGGAAAGGACAGCAAAAAAAGGAGAGACTCCCAGGGAAATTGTGATGTCTGCATCACTGGAGACCTTTAAGAGCAAATACCATATTTACAGTTCATCTCACCATGAATGGAAAGATGAACTAAACGGCCTTCTGGGGTGTCTTCCAGCGCTGTGATTTTGAAAGCCTGTGACCCAGGAGACCTTTCCCAGGGCTGTGCTGGCTGTGAGGAAGGTCAGGATAACCAGGAGACTCCCGGCTCCTGGGTGCAATCCTGAGCAGGCTCCTGGGGGCTGCAGCATGTGCAGGAAAAGCTTAATGCCCCCCCCAGAGGACCCTGATACAGGGCTGGCTGAGCAGGGAGGTGGGAAAAGCTCAAGAAGGGGCAAATCTTAATTCTGCTTCTCTGGAGCTGTGGCAGCAGGAAAGCAGCAGTGCCAGAGCAGTGTGCACAGTGGAGTCTTGCCTGTGTGGTGTCGTGCCTTGCTGGAATACAGGTGGTGACACTCTGATGGAGGAAATTAAACTTACTTTGCCTTTCCCTGTTCATGGCTGCAGTCTGGAGTGTAGACTGGATGTGGTGCTTGCTTTGTGGAAAGATAAACCCACCTTTCCTTCTTTCTTGAGCATGTCCTAAACCCCACTGAGCGTGCTGTGGCTGGCTGGGGGTTTGCAGATCAGCACCCAGGGGTCATCCTGCTGGGGGAAGGCAATGAGACCTTCCCACCTGGAGAGTCAGGAGGGTCCTTGGGAAAGGAAAGGTGCTGCCTTGCCACAGGAGGTGCTGATGCCAGTGCTGTGGCCTGACTTTTATCCTGGGCTGGACTGCAGTGCAGGGAGATGGCATTTTCATCACAGCAAATCTAGAAAGTCTGTTCTGGTGCTTTGAGAACTGATATTTAAATAACTGCAGCGTATTCCAGAGCGCTGAGCAGGCACGTGTTTATGCCCTGCCAGTTACCCTTTGCTGTGTATTATGAAGTGTAAGACAGCAGGATTGTGAGTGGCTGCGATTTAAATGACTAAATTTACTCTAGATTAAATGTTTGCCTTTCATGTTTGATTTCTCATTAACTGGGAATTTACAAAGTCAAGTACACAGCCCTATTCTTATTTGTAAACTTGCAGCTTTCTCTTTTAATGCCTGATAATAAGTTCTCCCCTCTGGTTGTTTAATGTATCACTTGTGATTCCGTTTTGACAAATCTCTCAGCAGTTCAGAAAACTCTTTGTTATAAGGAAATAAATATCCTGCTGACTCAATGGGAAAGAAATGCTTTTTTTGTCCTTTGAAAAATGTTGCAGCCCCGTAGATTGGTCAGTGTTACTTATCTGAATAGTGCCATTGTAGAGAGGAAAAGGGTTCTTTATGGGCCAAAGAGCATTCGAGGGTACTGGAGTATGTAGGGCAAGGTTAAGCAAGGCTTTTCTTTGGTAATGTCTATTTTTGCTCTGAAAGATCATTTTACATGTGGCATTTGTCTCTGTTAAACACATTGCCTTTATTATTGCAGTAGCTTTTCTTTTTTAATTACAAAATGCTGACAAGATGTTTTGCAGTGACATATTATAACTACATTAACCAGGTGCATTAGGATCTCTGTGCATGGCAATTGATGCTTTCTCTTTGTCACTTACATAATGAACCTTCTGCCTGCACAGAATAAAATATTTATCTGGAATGCAGGCTAAAGCAAATGCTGGAGACTGGAGGAGGAAAAAAAAAACCCACCAGGCTGCCTGCAGTGAATAATTGTTATAATCTCATTGTCCTTTGCAAAGTTGTTAATTAAGGCCTTTATAAGCAGACTGTGCTTGCAGGAGTCCCACAGAAGTCAAGTTGTTGTGCTCTTGTGCATCTGTCAGCTCACAGTGGTTTGGATGTGCTCAAAGCAAGGCTCCCCAAGTTTCACCCTCAGAGAGGTTCTGTGTTGGAGGGGGGTGTCTTGTTCTCCCCTTCACTTCTTTCTTGGAAATAAGACAGAAAATAGCACCTGAAGGAGGATGGTAAACTGATGCACAGAGCTTGGGCATCTCCATCATCAACACTGGCAAGTAAACCTGTAGGCATGTGGGGTTGTTAGTTTATTTGCAGGTGCTTTCTGGAGTTTTCTCTGCAAGGAGAAACTGGTATAAATTGTGTGTGCTTTGCCTAGTCTAGCTCCAAATCCTTTTTTTTTTTGTTATTTGGTATTTCTATTTCTATAGCAACTAGAAGATCCACTTAGGGATTTTGACCATTCCTGGTAGGCAGCAGTGTAAATAGTACAAGGAAACAATATTTTAGGTGAAGAGATCTGAGGAAAAAAATGATCTATTGTTGTCTTTTTTTTTTTTTGTAGGTATTAATGGAAAGGAAAATTTTTGAAAACCAGAATGAATTAATTTTTAGGTTGTTTCCTGTGTGAGGGGACAACATGGAAGGAAGAAAAGAAAGCAAAGAAAAGGGCCTGATTTTAAAAAGCAGCAAATGGAGAAGTTTGGTGCCAAGGGCTGATTGGAGGCAAGAACTGACATCTTGGGAGCAGATGAGAGGAAATGGGATGTGTCAGTAAATCATGAACAGCCTTAAAACTCAAGGCAAGCAACTCATAAATAATAGAGAAGGGAGAGCCGAAGGAGGAAGGGGAAAACCAGCAAGATTTGAACTCGAGAAAAGGTATTTGCAACACGATTTGGGAGGGAATGGCACTGGGGAACAATTGCATTAGGAAGGCCAGAGAGAAGAATGTTGATGTGACAGTGGCATTGACTGATTCGCGTGTGAAAAAGCAGGGAAAAAACCCCAGCACTCTGCAGAGAGAATCAGCAGAAGAAGACTGAGTAGGGATGAACCAACAGGTGGAGGAGAAGCAAGCAGAATCACTGTGGAGATTTCCTGAGCGGGGACAAACTGGATGTGGGAATGCCGAGTGTAAGGAGACACAGAGGAAAATAGGAAGTGGGATGAGGATGAGAACAATTCCCGAAGAACTAAAAGCTGGCAGAAGCAAAGTAATTTCTGTCTCATGGGAAAAGAAGAAGGGAGAAGACAGAGTAAGACATTAAAATGTCTAAAAATCTGGTGCCCTTTCTTTTCCTTGGTAGAAAGTCGGCAAAAGCCTGAATGGATAAAAAATAAATAGTGGAGGTGGATTTATTTTTATCAGAAAAGCAGACTGGGTTAGAGACACGCCAGAGAAACTGATGGAGCAGGTAATTCTGGTCTCCACGATCCTACTGGAGCTGCTTTCTTTTGTGAGCTGAGCTGATGTGGTGTAAATGGAGGTGATGTGGGATGGAACCTTGGCAAATGAGGTCTCCTTAAGTGAGAAAGAGCGAGAGAGATCCTATAAACACAAAGGAAGGCAGTGAGGAGGAGGCTGAAAGCAAACAAAAGTTTTTCCTGTGTACTGGACACATGAAGCTATTGAACTGTGGAAAAGCTGGCAGTCATGAAGTGGGACAGAGGTGGAGAAAATGCTAATAAAGGCATTGCAGAACAAGGGCTCTGCAGCAGGAGGGCCGAGCCAGCCCTGCAGCAGACCAAGGAGATGGGTGGCAATAAGCACAGCTCATTGGGACTGAAGCTGTCCTTGAGTTAGGCTTAAGGAAAGCCAAGAGCCGGCAGCAGAGGAAGGTGGATGGTAAAGCTGGGTTTAAGGAAGCCAACAGCAACCTTATAGTGTTGTAAGTCTCCTCCCAACAGTGAGGAGGAGAGGTGGCAGGACTCCCTGTTTACTAAAATTAAGTATCTCTTTGCTGCTTAATTAATCAATTGTTTTTAGTTGGGGCACGTATTTCGTAGGTTTTGGCAGTGTCTGTAAAAGAAGGATTTTTTTAGAAAAAATTAACAAATAGGTGTAATTGAAAACAAGCTTTCATTGACTGGCCTAGAGAGCTGTTTGGGTGTTTATTTGGTGAGCACTGGGATAAATCTGGAGCAGTAACCCCAGTGGAGGGAAGGTGTTTGGAGCAGCCCTTCAGTGAACCTGCAGGGCCCCTGCCTGGCTGCTGAGCATCACCAGAGCATCACCAGCGAGGGGGGAATTTCTCCTCCCCAGCCTTGCTGATCCAGCAAGTTGGATTTTCCCCCTCATTTCTCCTGTCTCTCCGAAGGAAAGGAGTGCTTGGAGGGGAAAACCGAGCTTCCACCGGCAGAGGTTGCTGCTGTTCTCCTCACCTCCTCCTCTCCTCAAGCTGGTAACCTGTCATGTCAAGCGTTTAGCTGAAAGCGGTGGGAATTGTGAAGGTTTAATGTTTCCCAGACTGTAGTCTGCCACATTAACAAATCTTTCACTTTTCAGAAGATGATAGTGTCAATCACCGTGACAGCCTGAAAGACACCATTCATTGTTAATTAATTATTAGCTGTCAACTCAAAGACTTTGTTGAACTAAGAACATTCAGGCAGATTGTGGATTTCCTCTTTTTTTAAACTTTATGTTTAAAGGACACTAAATACCCTTAATTATCAAAGTAAGTTGAAATCCTTTCATACCTCTTTCTTCCGCAGGTGACTGCTTCAGGTACAATATTAATTATAAATAGAATGAAGATTTTTTTTTCCTAGCTTCTTATTGCTGATTTATGTTTTCATTATGGGGGAACTAAAAAGAAATAGGTTGCCTTTTTTTTTTTTTTTGCTTTGGCAGCAGCCTGTGATCCCTGGGCTGCCTCTGAGTTTTGGTGTTTGGAGGAAACAAACAAAAGTGAGTTTCTTGAGAGGGTCTGAGGGTTGTCTGACCTACAGTGGGGACATTGACTTTTTGTCTGACTCCACCACGGAAATCCTCCGATTTGAATTGTAGCAATATTTCAGTTTCACTCTTCGGACCAAGAAATCGAGGATACCTTTCTCACTGGGCTTCCTGCAGGCGGGAATGAACTCTAAAGATTTTTTTTCCTATGCAGTGATCTGATTTCCCAGCAGCTCTGGGCACGCCCAGCCATCCCTGCAGAGCTGTCTGCTCCAGGGAGCCCCGCAGTGAAATGTGAGGATTTCACTGATGATGATGATGATGAGGATGCTGATGAGGGCTCTGCTCTGGCTGAGGGCCAGCCCAGGAAAGCAGCTGGGGCACAGAAATGCTTCCAGAATGTGCCTGCAACTTCGAAAACACCGGCCAAGCCTTTCTCCATCTGGGCCTGCCAAATGCAGAAGGATACAATAATACTTACCTACCTCACAGGAGTGCTCTGAGGCTTAATTAATGCGTAGGGTAAAATGCTTTGAGATCCTCAGGTCATAATGATACTTAGCACTTTATATCTTCAAAGCCCCATACCCAATGCGAAGGAACTAATCCCAAACTAATTAGGCAAAAGGCACTATAAAAGTGCCAAGTGTTGTTATTTGCCTTAAAGTATTATTATTTAATCACAAATTGCCTCAAAGTGAAGTGTGACTGTATGAGATTAGAAACATAGTAATTAAGGCCCTGATTTAATATTTTAAATTTATTCAGCATACTTCAATGCAGCTCTTGAATTTTTTTTATATTTTTTTTCATTCTTTCCCAAACACCCAGCTCACATTTTAAATTTTCTAAACACTGCATCCTCATCACTTTAACAGGCTTTCCCTCTTCTCTCAGTTGTGTGCCCCTAGGATGTTGCAGTGCTGAGGGAAGATAGTTTGGTGAGCAAGGATTTGGCCAAGCTGGAGCACAGCAGACCGAGTGTGTGCGGGCATGAATTAAATATGACAAGGAGGAATTGTGTAAATAAAGTCTTTCTTGCATGCGTGGTAGATATATTTATGTATGTGCTGTGTAAGTTCCACAATGCAAAAACAGCTCTGAAAGCATCTGTCACCCCACATTACTTATTCTGCCTTTGAGATACAAGCTGCAGCAGCCCTTCTAAAAGACAGCACTTCCCTGCGTGTCAGGGAGCAGCTGTAGCTGTTAGACTGATTTGGGAGGCGATGGCTTTGGGTAAATAGTCCGCTGAAATTCACCCCTCTGTACAGAGTCTCCACTTCCCTCACAGATAAACCCATTTAAAAGATGGAAGGGATTGTGCGGACCTTGTGTACAGGATTAGAGTTCATCCACAGCATTATGGTGAGTTTAGGGAAACTCTCTCAGTGGGCAGAGACTGTGTTTGCTCTTCTGTCTGAAGCAATAGATCTGTTTTTCAGATGCAATCAACTTAGAGTCCACAGGTACCTGTGGATTGGATGCAGCACGACCACACTGTGCCACCTCACACACCTTGGAGGACACAGTCCTGCCTTGTGGTGCTCTGAGATTACAATCAACAGCGAGGCTGAGCAAGGAAGGTTATGGGGTAGGAAGGTTTCACAGTGACAAGGGAGCAGTGTGGACACTGGGTGGGCCTTGTGATGGCACACAGCCCTTACAGGGACAGACTGAAAACTCACTGCAGTCACCACGCTGGAGAGGAGACGTGTCTGTATCAGGAGAGAGGGATGGGGGAGGCAGCAATCCCACAGCTCTGGGTTGCAGTGACACTGTGATTTCTGAGGAACCCCTCTGCAGCAGGTGGAATTACCTCCAAAACAAAGCAATGCTCAGAATGACAGCAGCGCCGCTGACAACATTTTAATCCTTGGGTATGCATTTGCATTTATAATTTATAGTTATTTAATACTTATCCAATTGAAGCTTTCAGAAGTTTGGGATTCTTTTATGGAGCAATGGTTTCTCATGAACCACAGGAAAAGCTTATAAAGGCAATTACAATTGTGAAAACTCACTGTCTCTGCTCTCCTGCCTTTTCTCCAGAAACCCTCCTGTGCAACTCACAGACTTTTTTTCATGCCTTGGAAGTTTGTGAAGCCTACTTTTGGGGGAAAGCAGCTCTCTTCCCAACTGATCTCAGAAGAGTTGGAGACCAGAAAGTGTTGACACTGGTCTGCATCAGAGAATTGCTTAGGTAGCAGTTGGTGAGGCTGGCCTGAGCTGGGGAAAACCTTGCAGGATATTTGTGGCTTCGTTAGTCTGAGATGTGCGAACTTAAACTGACTTTTGAAATGGGCAAATTTTGACGCAGCCCCATTCAAGGCTCAAACTTCCATTCCTTGTGCTTTTTACCTTGCATGCTGCAGGAGCTGAAGGAGGTTCAGCCAGGGGCATGCAAATCCTCTTTGCAGGAACCAGATGTTCTGTGAAGCTTTCCCACAGGCTGAGGATGCAGTGCTGGACACCGGGACTGAGCTGCAGCACACAGCTCCTCGAAGACTCAGAGCTTGAGAGGGTTTATTTCTCAGCATGAAGGACCAGAAGGTTTCTGTTTATTCTCAGCTTGCTTTCACTGAAGTGTTCAGCTGTCTTTTGCAGTTTCAGGTGCATTGCTTTTACAATGAAAGCCAAGTAACCTTTGCTTCCTCCTGGAAGAAAAGCATAAATCCTCCATCCTAACGAAAAACATCAACATAACAATGATCTTTAAAGTGAATAACTGAACCAGGAACTTGTGCTTAAATAAACAAGTAATTGTTGTAATTTTACTGCCAGCATGTGTTTTGATAGAACTTCTTGGTGGAGAAGATCTGTGTAAAGCAGGAACATTTGAGCGCTCTAGACAGGCTGCTTCATTCTGGAGAACTGGAGCTCCCACTGAAGAGTCTGACAGTGAGCCCTCTCTTGAAGCTTACTCTTGATGCTAAGGGAGGAAAAGGTGAAGAGATGAAACCATGAGACCTGCTGTACCCTGGGAGCATCTTTTGGTTAAACTCCAACAGCTCCTTTTGTGTTAGGAGTAAAGGCACCTGTGTGAATTGTGAGACAGAGAGCTCAGACTGCTGAAAATCAGAATGACTCTGCTATAAAACACCAGCTTTGACCAGCTCAGCACCTGATCCATCTGCTCTCACAGTGACAAAACCCGCTGAGGGGTCCAAAACGTGGTCCTGCCACACCCAAACGTAGGCTGGGGTGAGAGACATTGATGTCTTCCCACTGCTCACACACCTTGGGGAAAGATGAGGTGTAATGAAGCCCTGACCTAAAAGACAAGAGCCCCCGAGGAGACAGGTGCTATCAAAATGTCATCTAGATAAATAAGGACCCCAACTCCTGGTATCTTAAGTAGCCAGGCTATTGATTAAAGAATCATGATAAATGAGTATAGGGCTGTGAATTAGATCAATACCATCAACCTTAAAAGTCAATCTCCTGTACCAGCTTGAAGAGAGACTAAAAAAAATGCACTCTGGAGAACCACAAATCCTTGGGCTGATGGTGGCCTTGAGGCTTTGAGTTTTCCTCTGCCATTCCTTTTTCTTCCTTTGTTTCTCTGAATAGGCTTTAAAGATCTGGTAGAGGAGAGGTTTATGCCTGGTAAATATTTCATGGTTCACAAAACTAGGTAGGACTACCCAAATCCAGGCTTTGCAGCAGCTAAGAATGTCTTTAGGACACTGTTAGGGTACTGTAGAAGAGAAACATTTCAGTGGCAATTGTGCTAGAAAGGTCAAATTTCCAGATATGCTGGACTGACGTTGACCCTGTTGGGATAAGTTCACACCCACAAAGAAGGAAACTGCAAAGGATTTTTGTTGAAAAGGGGACCATGTGCTTGGGATATTCTGGAAAAAAAAAAAAAAAAGTCTTTCTACAGGGATAGGAAAAAAAGGAAATTATTAGATTTTGGAAAGTGGTTGAGGCTTGGGAGTGGGGAGTTGGCTGTTTTAGCACAGCAGGTTTTGGAGCAGGCTAAAAGCAATGGTGCTGTGCAGAAGCAGAGCTTGAAACCACTACATGCACCTACAAAAGAGAAATGTCCTGGGTAAGCCTTACTGGATGCTGATGTGTTTCATTTGTATCACTTATTTTTGTCATTCTTGCCTAGAAGAATTGCTCCAGGCTTTCTTAAAGTCCCTTCCTTTTTTTTTTTTTTTTGCCTACATCTCTGCAAAATGAAGTTGTAGCGACCACAGTTCAATGTCTGTTGATTCTAAAGTCTGGTATGAATGTTTGTAGAAAGTATTTCCTTTGCTTTCTTTTTGTGGGGGAAGGCCTAAGATACCCAGTCCTTATTCTTGACTTTTAAAGTCTTTTTTTTCTTTGATTGTGTTTGATTTCAGAGGTTATAGGTATGGTGTTTATATCTCACTGTGAAGGAGAGATTTTCATCAGTGTTTCTGCACTCAGACAGGACTCAGCACAGACATTACCTGCCAAAATGTGCTTTCCTGATGCTGCTTTTGGAAACTTTCATCCAAATTTGTTTTGCATGAGTATATTTGTTTGTGAACAGCCTATTTCTGACTGTATATAACAATTGCAATGAGAATTTCCTTTATGGTGCTATGAAGAGCCTTTCCCAATACCAATATGGGAACTGTGTCTCTGCTGGCAATCTGTATGTGTGTTGATTTTAATAGAGCACTCTCTTGTCATCTGACTTCTTAGGATGAAATTAACCCCCTGCGCAGATATCTGGCACTTGTGCATCACTTGAGTTGCCTTTTGACATGTTAATTGTGATTGAAATGATACCTAATACTTCTGCTGGTTTACTTCAAAGAATTGAATTTCCTGCAGGCTGGGTAGCACCTCTCACACAGAAATCATCTCCTTCCCAGGAGAGCATCCTCATCTTCACCTTCAGAGTGCTGATGCTCCCACCTGAAATAAGGAGACAAGCTCTCAAAAAACTGCTGAAGAGCAGAGGTCAGGGGGGTTGCTTGGGAGCAAAGCTGTCATTTGTGATCATTTCTAGAGGGCAAGATCCTCAGCGAGTGTTAATGTGTGGGAAAGAGAGCTCCAGCTGAAAGTAGGTGTCTACTCTGGGGAGTTCCAGTCCCCTTTTCAGTAATCTCAAAAGGATTAGTGATGCAGTAGGCCATCAAATTGCTTTTAATCTTTACACGATTCTTCTTCACGGCAGAAATTTGTATTAAATAAGGGAAAGTTAAGGAAATGTTTGCTGGCGTTGGGAATATTTTTTTTCCGATTTGTGATTCTAGAAAACTGAAAAAAAAAATAATTAAAAATGGACTCAATTAGAAATGCTAAATGAGGACCATAATGAGATATCCAAAGTCTTGCCAAGTGAATTTAATCACTTTCTGATCCTAACAGCCACACAATTCAACTCTTTCTTAGCATAATTAAGCAAGTGACAATGAGGATGCTATTCCAAGACATGGTAATGAGATGCTGTGGGGCCTGAATTCAGCTGGAGGGGATTTCCTATTAAATATTTATTGTGTGTGCAGCTTCTTCAGTAGCTAGAAATATAGAAGAGGGAATTCAGCCAAATCGAACCTCTTTTCTGAAATTAATATGTGAAAAACCGAAGAGCTGTGACCACTTGGTTTTGGACTGACTATTATTTTTGGCCTGCAGGCTGAATTCAGCATCAATAAATATCATTGTTTGTGTAGGAGGAAAATAAGTATGAGGAAGCTAGGATGCAGGGAGATGGAAAGGGGTTGAGAAGGAAATGGGAATGTGACAAACCAATTAGGGACACTACAAATGATAAAATCCAACAGGAATTAACTAACGATGGGCTGTAGGATGCTGGAAGTCCAGAAGGTGTAATGGGAAAAAAAACAACAAGATGTAGAAAGGAAATGGATAACAGAGATGATGGTATGAGCCAGTGGACTAAAACACAATAACACTTTTAAGCTTAGTGAACATTTAATTTTGGATCCAGGGACAAGTGAAGCATGCTTTCATCACACTGCTTTTGACAGTTTCTGGGTGTAGCAGAAGTCATGGCCAACTTATATTTGACTGAAACTGCAGGAGAAAAGCTCTGTCGAAGCCCCAGGGATTTCTAACACATTTGCACATAGAATTCCAAGAAGAATGCTATTTAGGCTCCAAAACTGAGCTGGGGCCTTCTTGGTTGTTGATTTCTCTGATTCCAAAAAACACCAGCTTGCTTTAAACCTCTTCAAATGTTCTGATTATCTTCCATACTGTCTTACGGCACTTAAGATAAAGGGAGAAATGAAGTAGGAGCAGAATTTATTCTTTAGTAAATTGGGAGCACCCAAAATAAATTTGGGAGCTGTTGAGAGTGGCTGTTCTTTGCACCTTTATATTCTCCATGGCTTCGAGGAGCAGATGGATGGCTGAGAAATGAATGAGGTCTGGGAAGGGAGTGGATTATTTGCCCCCATGCAGAAACTCTAACCTTCCCCTCTTTGCATCCTCACCCCCCTATTCAGTTCTTGGGGCTTGCTGAACTTCTTTCCATGTGTGTTGGAGTGATGTCTGTGGAATTATATTGGAATTCCAAGGAGAAACCGCTACGCAAATAATAATAATTCCTGTCATACTTGCTAAATGGCACTCATAATTTAAAAAAAAAAAAAGTTTTTGGCAATAGGATCAAATTAACTTGATGAGAAAGCTCTTTTTTTTTTTTTCTTGTAAAGTACTAGGAAAGCTGTGAGACAGGAGGCGCAATTAATTATCTCACTTGGATTAAAAGCTTTTTATTTGATATTTGATCTCTTATTACTTGATTTCCCACAAAATTGCTGGTAACGTGCAGTCCCACTTAATAGCTCATTAGCACTCCGGCAAGGTGGTCAGGTTTGTGTATAATAAAGCAGTTGCTGGCTAGCAGTGAATGACTTCAGCCATAATTAATTAATTAAATGTGTGTAAAACACGGTTCATTAGCAAGGTGTGTGACAATCTCGTGGTGCCCGACGCTGTCCCTCTAATGGCGTAATGGGCGTGATGCTGCTGCAGCACTGCTTCATTAGTTTCCAGCTTCTGCTCCTGTTATTTAGGTAAAAGGCCTCTGATTTCCAGGGCTTGTTCCAGTGACCTGGTGCCGCTGGCAGGGAGAGTTTACTGTAACCAATCGAACGGCATTTCTTGCTCTTTTCACTTAAAACCCACACAATTAGAAATTATTGCTGCAGCTTAGCAGCAGTAGCAGAACATTTGCTAGGGAAGCTGGAAATCTCAGTTCAACTGTAGTTCAGGCAATAACTATTCTTTATACTCAATTATGCACTGTAACCCATTAGGGAATTCTGTGGTTTCCTGATGTAGTTGTTTTTTTTTTTTTTTTCTCCCCCCCTTCTGTGTTACGGCAAGGTTGCAACTGGCTGGAAGTATGTTAGAAGAAGGTATGGTTGTACAATTATTCTGCAGGCTGTCTGACTTCTGCCCACTGTATTTATCTGGCCCATTTAGAGACAGAACAAAGGCAGGAGGTTCAAACCTTTAACCCAGATGTTGTTAAGTGTGGAAGAACATTAATCTGCAGACCTGTGGTGTAAAGCCGTTAGAAAGTCATTCTTCAGACCTACTAGATCCAGAAGTAAGTTACTGCTTAGGCTTCTGGGCCCTGATCATGATTATCTGCTCACAAAAGAAAAGTTTGAGGGGAAGTTTAGTTAAACCACTCGAAACCCTTTGCATTCAGTCTCTGTGAAAAGGGAATTGATTGGTTCTGTCAACATCTCGGTTTGCTTTCACAAGCAAGGCAAAAACATTTCTGAGTTTTTGAGCGAATCTGTGGGTGTGATAATAACAAAATCAGTTAAGGGAGATATGATAATCCCCATGGCAGTGAGTAACAGCATTGAGAATTTAGTTAGGTTCAATTATACTGAGCGTGAGGTTCTGGTTCCGATGCTTGTGCATTTGCTCTTGTGGAGCTGTTTCTCTGTGCCATGTCATTTTGTGGTTAGGAGGGCAGGTGGGTTTGTGGTGTTTATGTTATGGCTTTGTGCTGCTTTGTTTCTGAATGAATTCCCAGAGAGCTTTGGCACTCTGTGATATTGATGTAGGAAGCCTGCAGTAATGATATTGATGGCTCTGGCTGTTGTTCAGAAATACGGTTTTACAGAATTACTGTCATATTTGACTGGTATTTAATTAACTTTCTGTTCCTGGTGTTTGCCATAGTCAGAACATGCGCAGGTAGTTTCCTTCTCCAGTGGGTGCACTGGAGGTTATTAATGAGGTTATGAGGGGACTAGAAAAGAATAATGTGTGTGTCCTGGTTCTGGTGCCTTTTATGGAACCATTTCCACACCTGAGGCACAGTTAATTTCAGGACTGTGTTAATTTTGGAGTTAGTGTGTTAAGGTCTCTCTAAAAAACACCCTTTCTAGATTTCCCCTGTCTAGAGAAAGTTCCCTGCTTCCTCTGGAGGAAGGACTTGCTTACTCAACTGTGCAGATCATTGTGGTGTGACTTTGACCCAAGCTTCTGGATTGGGTTGTCTGAACTTTGTGCTTCATCCAAAATGTCACCGAGGCACTGCAATACGCACAGAGATTTTATCTTTTTACTTAAAATACCTCTAACTATCAAGGACAAAGAGAAATAAAGTAACCAGCTGGATGGGAAATGTCACTGAGAGGAGCACCTCCAGTTTCAGGAGTTGTCTACTTGCTCCAATTCCATTTTCCTGCCATAAGTGTGGACATGAGCAGATAAATATGGACAGGCCAAATATGAATGTGCAAAGCTGCTCTTCCCATCCCTTTATTCTGAGCATCCCCCACGTGCCAGTTATGTGCTGCCAGTGCCTTGAAAGCCATTAGCCCTCATTGCAGTGTTTTAAAGTCTTATCTTTCAAAGTGCCCCTATAATATGTTTCTTTCCAGAGGCAGGCAGTGAAACTTGTTCTTTTTCAGTGTCGATTTCTGAGGCTTTTCATGGGTTTGTGGTTTTTTTGGTATTTGGGGTTTTTTTGTTGTTTTGGGTTTTTTGGTTGGGTTTTTTTTTAATGCAGAAGGTTTTCTTAAAGGAGGACACATTATTTCCTCCTCCTTGAGTCTTCTTTCCCTCCATTATTACAATTTTCAAAAATGTAGATATTTCCTAAATGTTCCTAATACAGAAGAGACTGTTCCACAGCTCTGCCTTTAATGGAGTGAGCAGATTGCAGTAAGAATGCGGTGCTGCTCAGTAAATTTAATGACTCTATGAAGATAAATGTTTCCCTTCCAAAGCCCCTTCTTGTCAGAATACATTTAATACCACCATTCCTTTGAGAACTAAATTCCTGTAGCACTTTGCAGCATATTAGCATGTTTTTCTCACCACATGAAATTGCACTTCAAGCAAGAAATAATAATGTTTCTGCATCCCCTTGTACATTTTTATTACTGCCAATGAATAGGAGTAAATTAACTATTATGGCTAACATTATTCACAGGGACAAATTCCTAACTAATTTTACAGAGAATAATAAATAACTGAATAAATAAGATGCCTTTAATTTCACATGTGAATTATCAAAGATTCCTCTGAGTAGGAGGAACAGGGGCCAGTTGATTTTACAAACAAGATGCAACTCTCTAAGAGAAGCTGGACGTGTGTCCACCCATCTTTATTTCCTTCCATCCTCCCAAAAGCATAATAAATACCCTCATTGTCACACGTGATTCCTACGAAAACAGGTCTCTCCCGCCTAATTATTTGTTTCTATCTTTGTTTATCCAGATACTAATCTGGGAGATGAGCCACATTTCGCTGCTGATTGCTTGGATGCTGCTCTGATTGATGGCAATTATCGTATGGTTTGCTTCATCTGCAGACCTCCGAGTGCTTTTTAAAGACAGAGTCCTCGCAGCCTTTTGAAATGAGGGAAACTGAGGCTCACAGTGATTGGGGGTCTTGTAGTAGTTATTTAACATGTCCAAGTCAAAGCCCCACTGGGCCACAGTGTCATCCAAAGATCCCCCTGTCACTTGATTAAAGAATTGATCCTAGATTAAAAAAAAAAAAACAATTGTACTGGTTTCCAGTTCATTAGGGATCACTCTTCATTCCAGCATTTTAAAGTGTGGTTAAAAACAATTATCAAAATATATTTTGTATGTTCACCAAGAATAAGGATTTCAATTAAAATAGAGTCCATATTTTTGAATATGGAAAAATGGGAATATTTGCCCATGAATTTAACTGTGGAGATAAAAAGAGCCATAAATAATTTTCTGCTTATTCAAAAATCTAATGGCAACAAAACATTTCATTGAAAAAAAATGGTATTTAACCAGGACGTTCTTCAGTTGTTCTGAAGCATTTTCAAATTATACTTCAGGTTCATGTGCTTGATCATTATATTTATTTTCTGTCTATGTTTAGGCATGTGCACACACACACACAAAAATCTACTTTGGCTTCACTCTGAACTGGTGCTACACTGTTTTTTTTCCAGGAATAGGTGGGGATCCAGCAGTGCCCCATGGGGTGAGCTTGGCTGCAGGTGCCAGTGGTAGGAATATCCCTTCTTAACCATATTTGCCAGCTAACTCCCTTGGCTAACCCACAAGGGCCTGCCTTAAGCCTTCCAACAGAGGAAATTGAATTTCCAGTTGTGTGTATTGAGGTGAGAAGGGCCAGGTTTAGGATGAGTCTGTTCTCACAGTGCTGCCCCTGTGTGTCGGAGGTGGAGGAGAAGGGAGCGTGTACCTACATCCCATAATGCAGCACCTGGCTCTGTGTTCCAGGGGCCTGTGTGTGTGTGTGTAACAAGAGTTGCTGTTCTTAGGCCAGTGCTCATTCCTTGGAAAGGGCCGCAGGAAGGGTTGAGGCTGCGTGATTTAACGTACATCTCCACTATTCCTCTGTGACAAATTTATACCTCCACTCCTGTAAAGGTGAGCATGAAGATGTGTGGGTGCTGTTGTTATAACTAGAGCTATTTAAAGACAATCTGTGAAAAGTGTTGTTTTTTTTTTAGTGAGTGGAAAATTGCATCGAAGGTTTGGTGGAAAATGTCTGTTCTCCTGGAAAAATTCAAATTCTTCATTGGAAGCCACACACTCATACCCCTCCCAGCCCCCAGCATGGAACAGTTTTTATCACAATGAATTATTGTATTTGGCTTATTTTTATTTTGTTGCAGAAAAGAATTCCCCTCCCTAACTGGTTTGTTTAAATCTGAATAATACTCAGGATACCACGGGGAGAATCACACAGCAGCTGGGGTTGGAAGGGACATTTAAAAGTCTGTCTACATCACCTTCATGGAGATCATGCTGCTCAGATCCTTGTCCCACCTGACCTTCAGTGTTCCCATGGATGGGGCATCCACCAGCTCTCCTGGCAGCCTGTGCCTGTTCATGTGGCACTAATGTCCCAGTTCTGAGTGTTTTTGAGCCCCTCAGTCACAGAGTTTTGTTCCTCCCCCTCCCCTGTTCCCCTGCAATAACTGTTGTAAATTAAGCACTTACTTCTCTTCCTCTACGGTTTCAAAGCAGCAAAGATGTCTGTGAGCCCTTTGCCTTTGATGCTTGGTTTCCTGTCAGAACGTGTGTTTTGGCATTGCAACATCCTGAAAAAGTTTAATCTGAAGCAGAAAAACTGTAAAATGAAGAGAGCAATTATATACAGCCCAGAGCCCCAAGCAGCTGAAATGACAACAAAGTTTCATCTGTTTATTAGGTTAGCTCTGTTTAGGATAAAATACTATTAGCAATTTATGAAGAGGAGAGGAGGACTTTGAAATTGAATATCTGTCAATTAAATCTGAAAATCTTAATATGAAATGCTTTTAAAAGTCAAATAACATCTATTAAAGCTCCAGATTTAGTAAACGAGAACAGGCTGTTCTCTGGGTATGCACTGAAGTAAAACTGGTGTATGACAACAGAATCCTACCTGGGAGTGGGAGGGGATCTCCTTGTAGACAGGAAAAACGAAGAATTAAAACAGCCTTCTACTCTTCAAAGAGAATTACTATGTAAAGATGGCTACAGTTGTCAAGGCAACTTTGCTTTTATGAGAGCTCCAAAATATGGGCTCTGAAATCCCTTCCTTCCCTGCACCTCCCCCTCTTCCCCCACCCCAAAAACCACCCCCCAGACCCAACCCAAAACCAAAGAACAACCCACACAGGTTTTTTTAGATAATTTCTATTTTTCTATAGAAAAACCCTGGGTAAAAATAGCTGAGAATTGACATTCTTTCCGAGAGCAAATAATGAAAAATCAGCCAATATTTGGAATTGATACTTCTGTCTGTAACTTGTTCTTGGTGCTTAGTGATTAAGGTCTAGTGTTTAACAGGGTGGATTGGCGATCCTGCTTGGAGTACGCAGAGAAGAAAAATAGACATTGATAATCTTTAATGTAGAAGCAACTTCTGAGCTCTTTAGTTTCAACAGTATCCTTTTGTTCTGTGCTTGCACACCACTCGGCTCTTGCACAATCTTGGTCCACTCACTGGGATAAGTCACTAAAAACCTCTTTCTTTAGGCTTGAAGGTAAGCGTGGAGAAGAGCACAAACCCTTTAGCTGTCTCTATTGAAAAGGGTGGCAGGGCACCCCGGGTGAGTGAGATTTGCTGTTCCCTTTGCTGCAGAGTGCCTGCCTGCCTTGTCCTGCTGGCCGGCCTTTGCTGTAATATTGCATTTTCACCTGCAGATTGAACGCTGAGAGTGACAGCCTGGTGCTGCTGTGTTTACTGACACACACATCTTGCAGCTCTGCCCTCACAGGACCCGTTGCTTTCCAGAGCAGAAACCATCTTTTGCTGTGTGTAAATGTCTGCGTGTTTACAACATCAGCAGCAAGGGCACGGGGTCTGTGATCAGCACCTCAAAGTTCGACAGCAGTAACATCAATGTTTTCTGTCTCTGTGCAGGCATGAATGCTTTAAATGGTTTGTATGCCACAATATAATCTTCACTGAAGCTGCCTCAGATTTTCCTATTTGGTCACAATAATGCTGACAATAATCCTTGCTTATACTGATAATGCAAAAAAGAAGGGCAATCCTTGTACGTAAAGCCCGGAGTTCAGCTTTGTGACCCATAGAACAGGAATATGAATAATGCCTTTTTCACTGTGTCTTGCAGTACTTAAAATGAAAGCTCTGCAGGGCAGATGCTGCATCTTAGTGTGTGCCTATGTGGTACCCAGGATATGCTCTGATCTCAGCTGAGCCATCAAAGTGATGCTTTATCACCTGTTATGTCAAAGAACAGATGTAGCTCAGTCTTTCCTGGGCTGTAAGAAGGGTTTATATCCTTCCTGTGGTGCCACACTTGAAAATCAATATGGAAAAGCTGTTGGTTTTGAGCAAGTTAATAATGTACAAAATTTGTTACAATCCTTGAGTTAAATGATGGTTTCTGTGGTTTCATGTACCTTTGTGGTGGTAGTGCATGACAATATAAAACTTTTCTGAGCAAACTCTTTACATTTTTACATTGGGCCCAGAAATTGTCTTTGCCATGATACTGGTCACTGGTTGAACTTAATTTCCAGAGACCCCACTTGGCAGAAACCATTACCCATCCCTTTTTTGCTGGACCTTCTGTGATGTATCCTGTAGAGTACCTTGTGTATTCCACTGTGGATCCAAAGCAGGACTGTAACACAGGCTGGTGGATGCCTGTCACAGGGATGTGATTCTGATTTCCAGAGCAGATCAAAGAGTCCACTGTTGGATGGTTAAAAAGGTACAGATCAAAAAAAGGCAACTACATGTGTGAAGCTGTGCTTGGGCAAATAAGAAATATGGGTAGTTGTGATGCAAAATATTATGATGCGTTGTATTAAGGAATTCCAGGATCTCTATTCACATTGACAGAGTGAAGTGAATTATAAATTTTTTTTGATAGAACCATAGATAGGCAAAAGACTACACAGACATGGGAGAATAAAGGTGTCAGTGGTACCCAACTGCCAAAGGACAAATACAGTCGTGCCAAGAGGGGGAAAAATTCCCAAACTCGTGCCTGAGGTCTTGATAAGTTCCCCTCTGCCAAATCACTTTCTTTTTTTTTTTTTGTGTTAATATGACTCTCCTGCATATATGTTGGTTTTATTTTTTGGTGGAACACATAAAGCACTGGTGCTTGTCTCCGGTCCCACGGGTTTGAATGTGCCCTTGATAAATAGTTTTAAAAAAATGTTATAGTATGAAAAGTGTAGCTCAACAAAAAGTTAAGCTACATTGGCATTTGTTACTATGTAAACAGCAGTTGTTAGGAAACGACGAGCATTATTGATATCCCAAATGTATGTATTAGTGGCAACGATGTCAGGTAAAATGTTAACATCTGTCAAGACAATATAAACAATTATAAGTAACTTTCTTTTAATGATGCAATTAAACCATAACAAAAGGTGCACTGTAAATTAACATGACACCACACCAGGTTTATGTATTTTAGGGCATAAATTCCAGTCTGGCTAAGAAAATAAACAAAGTTCCCAAAAAATCCCTTCAGAAAAAAACCCCCTCCGCTAAAGCTTTACGAAATAAAGTCTGGGAACTGAGATTGTTATTAAATCTGACCTTGATCAGATTTTTATTATGTCAGAAAAAATGGTTCTTGAGAGACAGAGTTGTCATGGGATTAGAGTACATCTACAGCAAGATGTTTCCATGGCAACAAATAAAACACCATTTCCTAAGTCTGCAGTCGTCTGCCTCAAACCCATGAACTTAGCATTGAATAATTATAGAGAAATGCTGTAATGTTGTGTAAAGAGATGGGGGGAAATAAATCAATCTGGAGGCAGTGATTTATTTTAAAATGCCAATTAACCCCATAAGCATGATTGTTT
Source organism: Sinosuthora webbiana (assembly GCA_013397395.1). Classification (NCBI taxonomy): domain Eukaryota; kingdom Metazoa; phylum Chordata; class Aves; order Passeriformes; family Sylviidae; genus Sinosuthora; species Sinosuthora webbiana. The sequence continues at coordinate 532,042 of VXBN01003318.1, read as the reverse complement.
GGAGCTTCTGTTGGTGGCGACAGGTCCCACGTAGGTATTTGGTTTTACAAATTGAAAGCATAATTTTTTTGTCACACGTAACCTTAAAAAAAAAGAAGTGAAAGACGAATCATAATTCCACCAGAATTAATGAAGTCTGAAAGTTATGTATAAAAGCTGTAATAGAAATTCAGAGTTGTGTCAGAGACTCGAGGCGGCGGCAGCACACGACACTCTACCTGAATTCTCCTCATGTTTGAAGGATCTGAAAACATTCTTGATATGGGTACGTGTTTAGTCTCCTACAACCAATGAGCTATCTAAATTCATAGGCTCCAATGTCACACAGCCGTAATCTTGGTGGAAAGTTAAACCAGTTGAACACATCACCACTTAGAACTTGGGGAGTGAGTTAAGGCTATTTAGTTTATCAGTCTTTTCCCCCATTCTGCCATAATTGTATTACGGATGTGTTGTTCTCCTCCAAAAGCTGCACCTTCTGGGTTTATCTGCTCTGTGGTGACATCTGGCTCTGTCTCTCTCTCCCTTCCTCCTCTCCCCAACCCCCAAAATGGAATGTCCTCTTCCTCCCCAGTTACTGGGAGGTTTCACAGGTACCCCTGAGACATTTTGTACCACTGGTTTAGAAGACAAGTTGTGTTTTGACACTCCACCTGCTGAATGACCTTTAATAAAAGGACACAGGCTCACTGTGGAGGCACATTCCTCCAGCACTGGGTGCAAATAGCCCACGCCTGCTTCCTACACCTTGGGTGCCTGTTACTCCACAACGTGGAGGCTGAAAGAGGCTGTTAGGAGAAGCTTTGGAAACCCTAAGTTTGAGACTCGGTTGTGACGCTTTGTCCACGCTGCTGTAATTGCTCACACAGCTGCCTGTTCTCATCCTCAACAAGGTCTCTCTAACAGAAAGGGTTCAGGATGGGCCACTGCTGTGCGTTTATTCCAGCTACCAATAATTTGATTAGTAACAGTCGGTGTCTCACGATTAGGCTGCAGAAAGCCAGCGAAGAGAGAAATGTGCTAATGGTGGATTGTAGACGGCAGCAGCACATCCACTGCCACAAGCTGACACTAAACTGGCCTCTGGCTGCAATATAAATCCTGATGAAAAGTGTGGGGTTTATTTTGCAACATCTTAACAGAAACTGGTGTAGCCTTGATTCTCCTCAGAGCTGCTGCTTTCTCCTTTCTACTGGTGGATAGGTTCATCCAGCAGACCCCGTTTCAGCTCTACCCTTGCTGCTGGTGTGGCCCAAGGAAATTTGTTTCCTGACGTGGTGATGGATCAATGTTCTGCTCCAGATCAGGGCTTTTGTTACCTGTGGGCTGTGGGTGAGTACCAGTCAAATTTTCTCAAGAAATGATCATTTTGATGTGGAAAAAAAACACCCTAGAATCGGGATTTGTGCAGTATTACCTTGCCTACCTCAGGAGGCTAACTTCACACTCTAAACCAGAAGCTGTATCTTATTTTAATTCAAAAGATCTGTGGGGGCATTCGTGTAATTTTAAAATCAGTGAGTCAGAATAAGGTAAATGCTGCAGCTGAAATTTTCATGTAGATTGAAATGATAGGAATCTTTCACTTCTTATGTGTGCACAATTTGCAGCCATTAAAAGTGTATTAGTGTCGTAGAAAATGGGAAAATTGTTTGTTCCCTAAAGGTGTAAGGAAAATGATACTCTTCTTGTTCACAATAGGGAATTATTAACAAAGATGGATAAGTGAGCCCTCTCTGAAATATACGCTGGTTTTAACAGAGCTAAAAATATTCTGAATATTCTGAATTTTTAATGGAACACACTTATAAATACTTGTATTTTCTTTTCCTTTTTAATTTTTTTACAGTAATAAACCAACTGATGAAGGAAGTAGCCAAAAATCATTACCATGGCATCAGAGATTTCAGTGAATTTCTCTTCCCAGCAGCCTTGTGAGGCAGAATGAAGTCATTCTGGTTTTTACCATTGGGAGAGCGCAGCCATTGAGAAGAGATGAATATTTTTTTCCTAAAAACTTCCTTAATACTTTCACAAATTCCAGGTGGTGCATGGCTGCACCATTGACTACATTGTGGGTGGTGTGTGGCCCATTAAATGACATCAAAGTCCTCTAGGAGAACACAAAAGATCTGAGCCATGTTCCTTTTCTGCTTTGACTCATATACACCTGCATCATCTACAAGTTCCTGGAAATGTCACCCTGTTATCTTTTGCCCACTACTTGTCAAGTTATGTCTAAGATTTGGGACATGTTTCCAAAATCCTTTCTTTCCTGTCTTTATTTCAACAGTAGAAGTGTGTAGAGATGCCAGTCCCACCACCAGCTGGATGGATGTGCCATCCTGGTGGATTTTTGCACCTGAGGTGGGTTATATCAACCTGCACAGATTAAAAAGCAAGTAACCAGAGACGGGACTTTCCTGACATGCTGAGGTTAATTGCAGTTTGTTTACAAGGTGGTTGAGATACACAATCACTACTGATTGTTATGTTGTGGAAATATCTAAGCATTATTTATTTTTTTCCCATTATCCTCAAATGAATTTGGCACTTTTGCCAGGAGACTGTCCTCAATGGATGGAGGATGTGACTCACGTGGTCTAAGGGAGGAGACTGCACTGCACAGATCCTGAGGCTTTTGGGCAGTGAGTTTCTGCCTGGATGTGGCTGCTGAATGTTGGGTGGCTGTGGTGTGTTGAGCCAGTGAAGAAGTTTTGGACAGTGCGGGATTGTGGCTGCTGCTGTGGAGCCAGGTCAGTGACTCACTATGCAGTGAGTCAGAAGACCTGTTTTGGAGTATGATTTCAGAAGAGCTACCCAGTTTTCAGGGTTTTCCAGTCAGGTCCACGTACTGTCTCCCTGCAGGCTCAGAAATGCTCCAGCTCTCATTCTTCATAATTTTTGGAGACTCCTTGAGCCAGATGCCAGCAGGAGGGCCCATGGCTATGGGATGAGGACTTCTTGCTGTCAGTGTTGGTGCTTCTTGGTCAAATGAGATCATTCTTGGGCAAATGATGTGAGATGAGAAGTCTGAAAAAATTAATCTGGATGAATCAGACTACACTGAGTCCATGTATTTATGTGTAACATTCCTGGAACATCTTTCTGTATAATTAAATCTTAGACTTACAGGTCGTGTATCCCATGTAAACACTGAGCTGCAGATGAATGCCAGAGCAACCAAACACAAACTGCGAGCAAGGAGCATAATCAGAGTGATTTTCCCTCTTTAAATAGAAGCTCAGGAGAAACCTTTAGTGTGAGGAGAGACTGAAAAGTCAGGGCCAGTTGAAGAGGCTGAGGGGAAACCTTGTCGTGGTCTCGTAAGGGGATGCGGAGGGGCAGCCACTGATCTCTCTGGTCCCCAGTGACAAGACCTGAGGGAATGGGTCCTGTGTCAGGGAAGGCTGGGGTTGGATATTAGGAAAAGATTCTTCACCCACAGTGTGGTTGGGCACTGGAACAGGCTCCCCAGGAGGGTGGTCACAGCACCAGCCCAAAAGAGTTCAAGAAGCGTTTGGACAATGTACACGGTGGGATTCTTGGGGCTGTGCTGTGCAGAGCCAGGAATCAGACTTGATTATCCCTGTCAGCCTCTTCCAGCTCAGGATATTCTGTAATTCCACGACTATTGAACTGAGATGATCAAGAAAGGAAATATAACAGGGACTGTATGAAAACTGGCTGATTCCAGGGAAAGACGCCACAGCTGAGCCGAGCCGAGGCCACCGGTGGTGCCGGACACTGGCCCCGCGGTGCCGGACACTGGCCCTGTGGTGTCAAACAGACCCTCCGGTGCCGGACACAGACCCCGCGGTGTCAAACACAGACCCTGGGGTGCCGGACACAGACCCTGGGGTGCCGGACACAGGCCCTGTGGTATCAGGCACAGACCCTGCGGTGTCGGACACTGGCCCTGCGGTGTCAAACACAGGCCCCGCCGCTCGCCGGCCGCGCCATCCCCTCAGGCCGGGACCGGCTCCGGCCGCGCCTGCAGCGCCCGGCGGCGGCAGCAGGTGGCGCTGTCCCCCCGGTGCCGCCGCGGGGCCGGGGAAGGGCCGGGAACCGCCGGGAGCCGCGGGGCCGATCCCGGGAACGGCCGGGTGCCGTGGGTTCGATCCCGGGAGCCGCGGGGCCGATCCCAGGAGCGGCCGGGAGCCCTGGGTTCGATCCCGGGAGCCGCGGGGCCGATCCCGGGAGCGGCCGGGAGCCCTGGGTTCGATCCCGGGAGCCGCGGGGCCGATCCCGGGAGCGGCCGGGAGCCCTGGGTTCGATCCCGGGAGCCGCGGGGCCGATCCCGTGAACCGCCGGGAGCCGCGGGCCCGATCCCAGGAGCCGCGGGCTCGATCCCGGGAGCCGCAGAGCCGATTCAGTTCAGCCCTGTTCATCCCTGAGCCCAGAATTTCAGTTGCTGCCGCAGAACCCCCAGTGAGAACCTGCTGCAAACGCCAGCGCTGGTGACAGCGGGTTTTCCATTGGGTTTTCTATTGAGAGTGACATTTAACAATTAGTATAAAGGAGTTTAAATAAACCCTGCGTTACTCGCACTCTCGCTTTGTATCTTTGATAGATCTCCCATTTTATGAACACGGTTAGGACCCGAATGCCAGTAGAGGCCACCGGGGCCGACGGCTACCCTGAGGGAGGGACACCCCTGGGCTGGGGAAAGGTGTGACCTTGCAGACCCAGGAGAATGTCGTGTTGTGAGACACGGATATCGAGACAAACATTTCCTACGAGGTCAGCGAGCCCAAAGTGAGCACTCGCAGCCTTTGGCTGACCAGCCTTTGGCTCGACTCGCTTGACGTGGCTTTTTGGCCGTCAAGGTGCTGGACCTTTCTCCTGTGCCCCCGTGGGCAGTGCCCTGGGCCCAGCAGGAGGAAATGTGTGCAGTACACTGCAGGTATCTTTTGCCTCTCATCAATCTGCCTCTCTATCCTCTGCACATATTGACTCGCTCCAAGGGAAGGAGCCGTAAAATATTGGCCAGGGGTTAGTTCCTGAGAGAACGTTATGTTGTTACTCTGTCTTTAGACGAAGACTGAAGACAGTAATCAAAAAGGCTATTTTTAACCATGGGTTGATTTATTTGTTTTTCTTGTACAGCTATTGCACCTGGAGCCACTGATGATGGCTTGATTAATTCTCAGTGATTTTTTTTTTTTTTTTTCTCTCCATCTTCCTCCACGCGACTCTTCCGAGTGGGATGAAGTTACATTGCAGCAGGCACAGTCTCTGGGCTCTCTGCTGGCCCAAGTAAAGCTTTGGGCTGGTTGTTGAGGTCAGGGAACCTGGAGCCTTGTCTGAGTTGGCCATGTGGAGATAAGTCAGCTGGGAGGGTCCTTCTGTTCCTCCTGTAGTAGATATAAGCGTGGTTTAACTCACTTCAAGCCATGTACCCTGTGCAGGGTGGGCAAAGAAGTGAAGGATAGACAGTGGCCACCACTGGCTGCAAAGCTCTCCCAAGAAAGGGGATCAATTGGTGGTGATTATTATCCAGCCTCTGGTAGATAATGTGCTTCCATCGTCGCTGTGCTGCTGGCTGTACCACGGCTTGTTTAAAGTCAGGTTGGGTGCCCATGCAACATGGTTATATTGACTTTGTAGTCCTACACTGAAGGAAAAAGATTGATCTTTTTTACTACCTTTTCATCTGTGAGCATTGGACAAATGCTGAGGATTCTCCTTTTCTTTGGGCTTGTTACTTGCAATGAGGGAGAGAGGGTGAGATGGAGTTTCCCTGTCTTATCCTGGGGCTGAATCTGCCAGGTCTGGACCCAGCAATACCTGTCTTGACTCTTGTAGCAGCACTTACAATTCAAGGCTACACAATTACTGGAGCATTGTGGGAATATATAAGGAACCAAGATTTTCAGAAGTGTCTGTGGATTTTGACATCTCAGACTTCAGGGATCTATCCTGAGAAAACCTAAGGAAACCTGCTGGCAAACCTGCACCAAAGCAACTGCTTCTGCAAACCCAGTGCTGCCAGTGTGTCTGCTCATCCAGAAGCCTTTTCAAAATACTCTGCCTCCTAGGATTTTCTAAACATTCTCCATTCGTCCCCATCGTAATTCACACCTTATTTCTTTCCCCTCTCTGTGACTCAGTTAGAGTCACCTCCCTTTTTTATTTTTCCTAGTTAAAGGTCAGCCTGAGCTGTGTATTACAGATGAAAGGATGCAGCCCAGAGCCAGCCTAGGGGCCCAGTTTGTGTTGTGGATCTCTCCTGAGGGCACCTCTGTTTGCAAATGCGTGCCTTGCAACTTCTGAGAAGCCTACAGAGATTGCTGTTGTTTAGGATAAGTTCTGTCATATTTATTATTCAGTTAGTAATTTTTTTTCCCTCATATTTTCTTCAGAGAACCCAGTCACTTTCAGGCTGTAGTTTTGAGCCTAATCTGTGCCAAGTGTCAGGAATGACTTTTTGTCCTCAATGCTGAGGAGACATTTCCCACCAATGCAGATGAAAGTGTCGCTTCCCTCCAAGGATATAGAGGAGAAGAGGGCAGAGAGTGAACTAAATTCTCTTCTCACACTTGAAGATAAATAGTTGCCAGATTTTGTCCATCCACACATGTTCCTTCAAATCTCATCTCGAGGTATCTTTTCTAATGTACTTGAGCAAACAGCAGATAGACGTGGTGGGAGGGAGTTCAAGGGTGGCTGCAGTAAGCCCTAGGTGTAAATACAACTGAAGAGAAATAAAAAAAGGACAGTGTCCTACTGAACCCAACCCTCAAAGTGACAGAACCTCTACAGGACCTTCTAAAAGGAAAAGACATGTTCACCATCCTCCTTTTTCTCTGCAGCTCGTGTTGCCAGGTGGATATTTACATCCAAAGCAGATGTCTCCTTCCCCCAGCCTGGATCCCGCTGCCTGTGGACAGCGTGGCTGCTGGCACTGTGAAACACCTGGCTCCCCCCATGATAAATGCTCAGAGCTGTATCAGTCTGTGGCTCTGTGGATGAAATCTGCAGCATTGCCATGCGTGTCTGTGTTTTAGTTTCCAGACAAGCTATGCAGATCCACGTGGTAGGAACTTTATATATACACCTTTGAGATGCACACCCGTAAAGGGAATACACCAAAATCTTGTAACCTTGTATCAGTTGTAAATAAGGAATGGTACCTCATGTATTTTTTATTCTTTTGAGGGGATTTTATCTATAGGTTGAGAACGTTAAGGGAGTTTACCTCACTGCAGGTGTACCTAGCACTTTTATTGTGGTGGAGCATAGACTGCGCCATGATTTCTGAAGAGGCTGCTCTTTAAAGAGAGATACAAAACAGCAAGAGCATTCATATTATAGATCATCATTTAAGGTAACACATTCTTCCTGACATGCAGTGTTTTGCACGTTTTGAATTGTCTCCTGCCAAAATATTCAGGCCTGCAGCGGGAACCCCTGTTGGGAACACAGGACAGATGGATCTGAATCCAGTCATGAAACTCCCTGGGGCCAGCAGTGTGATGTTAATGATCACACCACAGTAAGATGTAAAACATACCTTTGTGCAGCTCAGTGTAAACAGCAACTCCAGTATTATGATGTAAATGAGAAACCAGCAAGAGATGATGTGTGAATGGAAACACAGCAAGGTGCTCCGAGGGAGCAGGAAGCACAGTGCAAGGGGAAATTCTGCACATTTCAAGGGGAGGTGAAATGAAACCGTGGACTCGCTTCATTGTAGAGATAAATGCTGCTTGGGCTGCTGCAGAAGGGAGGGAACTCACCAAGTTGTACCTAACCCCACCCAAGGTTCTGGCAGGGCAGTGGTTGGATTATAATTAGGCTTGGGCTTCCCAGTCAAGAGCTGGAAGATGGTACCTGGGTCCAAAGGGAAGATAAAAATCCCCAATGAGCCTTATTCTGATATATCCTGTGGTCCATCCACCTTTCTGCTCAGTCAGGCAGTGTTACTCAGGACTTTGTCTGATTTTCTGTTGTCTTCAAGGATGGAGATACCTCTCTTGGAAGGCTTATTCTAGTGCTTGGGCAACTCCACGGTGAAAAAAATTTGCTGTAGCGTTACCTAAGTCTGAAATGGCACCATGGTTGGAGGGCATGAAAGACAAGAACAATAGGCAGAAATTAAAGGGACTCGAGGCACTGCCCAAAGGTGCAGAATGTGCAGCTGAGCCCTCAGCTTAATTTCAGAAATCCCTGGTGGCCCTCTGGAGATCCTTCCCTGTGTGGGTAGTGGCAGCTTGCCTTTGAGACGTGATTTGCATTGGGTCCTGGCAGAACAGAAGGTGCAGTCAGAGAGCCTGGTGTCGCCAAGGTAATTTAAAAATGTGCTGGGCAGCAGGAGTGGTGCTGTGTCTGCTGCTGGCGGCATTGTGACACTCATGTGCCTCTTTGTCCCAGAGTTCCCTGTCCTCGTCCTCTCATCTCTAGCAAAGGAGTGAAGGGCTTGCTGGGAAGCTGAGCTTGAAGCTAGAGGAGGTCATACTTAACTAACCTCCTGGAGTTCTTTGAAGATATTACTGCCAGGCTAGATAAGGGGAATTCAGCAGTGTGCTTAGAGTTTCAAAGAGCATTTCACAAAGTTCCACATCAGAGATTAATAGCTAAGGCAAAAGGTAAAGGAAGAGGAGGTAATAGAGGCTGTTGGATCAAAAACCAGCTCGAGGGCAGGTATGAGACAATAAGCACAGATGAAAACTTTTCAAGCTGGCAGAAGGCTGTTCTTGGGACTTGTTTCAGGATCTCTGTGATGCATAATCCTGACAGCACAAAGGTGCCCCACCATGCTCAGGTCTCTAAGGCAGCCCAGATTTGGCACCACCAGCAGCAAAGCATCCTAGCAGGACCCCCTTCTGACTTCCCAGCCCGACCAGCCCGGAGTCCTTTCATGTCTGCTGGATGGGAACAGTTGTCAGCAAGGTCAGGAGTCACAGGTGCCTCTGGGGCTGTGGCAAGGGGCTGCCAGCCCCATGTTCTGCCACGTGTCTCAGAGCAGTCTGTGTTTGCTGGACCCTGTAAGGAACCAGCCTGCTGCTCAGGAGCACTGTGCATGTGCACTGCTGGTGTCTGAGGAGCTACTCCAGCTTTGCAGTGGGCCCAGGGAAGGGATAATTTGGTGTAAGCTCTCCCCATGACTGGGCACAGATTCACCAGGGCCAAAATCTCTTCAGTGACTCTGCCTAACAAATGCTGGGTTTTCCTCCACAGGCTTTTTCTACTCCACACATTTGTCATCTAAAGAGGAAATCTGAGGAGCAATGAGGAGCCCCTTTAACAGAGGCTAGGAGTTTTGAAGTCAATTATATTTTTCTACAATTATATTATATATTTTATACAAATATATGTTGTATATATTCTATATATTCTATATTCTGCATTCTATATTCTATATTCTATATTCTATATTCTATGTTATATTTCTCTCTGCCTTTCTCTTGCTCTCTTCCATCCATTTCTTCTTTTCTTTTCAGTTTTCCTCTTTTCTTCCTTCTTTTCTCTCCTCTCCCCAGCTGAGGGTTGATTTATTGTTCCTTAATATACTGTTTCTCCTCCACTCCTGCCTGGGAAGAGAGGCTATTCAGTCAACTTGCTTCTGGCTCCTGAAGAAGCCACATCTCCAGTGAAGGGGTTGTTTCTTACAGGCTGGGCAGGAGGATGAATAATACTTTTTTTTTTTCCACATGGATTTGTATGAAAAGAAATCCAAGTTGTTGCTGTAGAAGAGGAAAAGCTCGGCAATCAAACTGAAGGCAGGGCATGGAATATTACACAAACTGACCATTGTAACTCTCAGATGTGGCTTTCCTTCCACACTCAAAGGAGTTCACAATGTGATGGCTGTTTCAAATCATAAAAATTCAGTACTAAAATCCTTTTTTTTTTCCCCCTTGGTGTGTATTCAGAGCAAGTTCAGCAAGTTGCTCTGAAATTACCCAGCTATAGAAGACAGCTGATTTCATTTGAGCTGTACAAGAGGCAATCTCATTTTGCTTTCCCTTGGATTATGGTAAGCACGTCAATCAAAGCCCGGGGCCAGTCCATACAACACAGCTGTGCCAGGTAGGAAGTGCCTGGCATTTCAAACTGTCAAAATGCTCACGTCTTCTGCCCACTCTTAACTAGCCCTGAGCACTGAAGGAAGGCTTAAGCATTTTGGGCTTGTATTTACACTGAGCTGGAAGTTATAAGTCACAATCCTGACAACACCCTAAATGCCAGCAATTAGTATTTCTCCAAAATAGTGCTTTTTTTCCCTCTTCATTGACTGATACATCAATCAACAGACTGATGCACAAAATGATAAAATTGGCCTCTAATAAGAAAAGGAAAATCTATTTTTCTTGCTTTTTAAATGTCCTGAAGAAGGACTGGCTATTGCTGTAAAATATGTGGAATTATCCTTGCTCTTTCAACTTGCCAAACCAACCTTTTATCCCTTTACATTCAGGTCTGTAGAATAACTTGCCAAAATAATCTCTTGGCACCACTGAGGTGAGGATCCACATTTTACTGTTCATGTAACTTCCCTGCTCATAGAACCATTCATCCCAGAAAGATTTTGACTGGGAACTTGTTCTTTTAATGATTTTAGCTGCTTTTTTAAAAATACAGCCTTGCTAACTTGCAGGAAATGAACATACTACAGTGTGCCATGACAATGGTGGTTGTGGAGAGTGTAAAGAAACATTTAAATAGGAATTGCAGCTAGAAATGAAGGCACATAAGGAAAAGTCAAATTACAGGATTTACCTTCCAAATCTTAAGGGCAAAGAGATTTGTTTGGCCCTTTTCTTGGTTGTAGCTGGGCAAGGGAAATAAATGCTGATTCTCATATGATCTTAATTACACGCTGTGGGTGCCAGCAACTTTCAGGGTATGTGTGGATTCTTGACTGAGGCTCAGTGTGTGAACTCTGTCACTAGAGGAGTATGTCACACACAGAGCTGGGATAGGAGCCATCATTCACAATTCAAACCAACCCCAAGCCCTTCAGAGATTGAACAGAAATATTCAGTTAACCATAAAAACTGTGTCACGATTCTCCATACCCCCCAATGCCCCTTGGGAACAGAAATACTGCAGGCTGCAAAGTCAGGCCCTTCTTGTGAGGCTTTTTGACTGGACTGGGACCATCAGCTATTCAAACCATTGTACAAAATCCTGCTCTTTTGCAATTCCCAGCAGTTGTTTTTTTTTTTTTTCTAGACAAGGAGCACTGTAATTCTAGGCTATAGATGCAAATCCACAATCTCCCTCCAAAACTTCCCCCTAGATTTCTTGGGTGTCTTGGCAGAGGAAGACTTTGGACACAACAGAGTCTGGAGGTTCTTCCCTTGCCATGGGCTGGAGCAGAGAAAAGGATGCTGATTCCTACTGCTGCAGCAAAGGTGCCTGTTCCCTGGCAAGGTTCAACAAGAAAATCTGCTCGAGAGAGATGATGTTGGGAAGATTTCATTTCTGTAAATATCTGGTCTTTGTGTGTTGACTGAAGGACTGCAAGACTTCACCTGGCTGAGTGTAAGCCCCTCAGTGGCTTTGGCAACAACCCTTGAGCACGAGAGATGGTGCAGCTGCTTCCATGCTCCCACCCAAGCCTCCTGTGTGTGCTGCAGTGGGATGGCAGGCAGGCTGCACCCTCACCCAGGGGACACACCTCAGCTTGCTCTCCCAAAGGGAATCTGGTTGTGAGGAGCACGAAAGTGTCCTTCATGTTCCCTCTGGAAGTGGAGTCAGACTGCTTCATGTTCCCACCTGGGCTGTGTCTGGGATGAGGAGGGCACGTAGAGTTGTTCTCGTGCTCCTCTAGGGTTGAATCCTTAAAGCTGGGGGGATGTTCCTGTGGCCAGCCCTGAGATGGCAAAATTACTGCTGGCAAAAGGTTTTGCTGCTGTTCAGAGATATACTGAAGGTTCAGACCAGAGTGAAAATCAGCTCTACACGTGGCTGCTCACATTGTGGGCTCATTGTACTGTCTTCAGGGGGAGAAAGCCTGCTGTGGAAATCCATCCTGTCCTAGCAGTTTAGAAGAATTTGAGGGAATATACTTACTTACCTAAAAGAACAAATGTGAGCATATGGAGATAGCCTTTTTCCCCCCTTAACCTTCAGAAGTACCAGCAAAGATTTTCATGCTTGTAAATTGTCATTTTCTTAGAGCAAAGCCTTATGGAAAAGTCGAGCTTTTTTTTTTAATGAAAGACGTGATGGAAACTATTACAGCTCTGATCCTCACTATTGCTAGAAAACAGAGATAGCAACAGAGGAGGAAAGTAAGCACTAAAGGTCAGGTATGAGCCACAGGAAAAATGCTGTGGCCTCATCAGAGTTTTCTTTGGCTTCCTGAGGTTCCTCCCTGCCCTTCCAGGCAGGACAATCTTTTCTTCATTGGCTCCTGCGTGGCTGTGTCCTCTGATGGCTGAACAAACTCTTCTCAGCTGTAATCAAACACGAGAATGACAACTTTGCTTGTGAGGATCACATCTGGCCAACCACTGTCATCTTTGTCTGTCCTGCTTGCCCTAACTCTTGACTTGGAGGGGGAGAGTTTAGCATTTCAGTGTATGAAAAGCCAGCTGGGATCAAATCAATAACATTGATTTAATCTTGTGTCTCCAAAGGGTTGGGATTTTTCCTTTTAATTTTTTTTTTTCCTCTAGCTCTATTCTTTGAGAAGAAGAAGCGTGAAACAAAGGCATTGAGTGCTGCCAGTGGTCCTCAGGCACAGGGGCCAGAGCCAGAGCTGCAAAGCCCTCCGTGAGTTTGAGCAGCTTTACTCTTGCTGGACTAAATCAGCTTTGGGTGCAGGAACTTGATTTTCACTTTCAGGGTGGGTTTGGTTCCCTGTTTGTGAGCCCTGAGAGGACAGAGTGCCCTTGCCTGGTGGGCCCTGCAGCCAGCCCAGGGCCAGATGCCCAGCTGGTGTAGGTGACCTCAAACCTTAGACACTCGAGCCAGCTAACAGTTGCTGACATTTTTCTCTCTCTGTTTTTTGACAGATTATAGTCATGCCTGCACGGACTGTTAAAGGCAGTCACTGGTGACTTTTTTGTGGCCTGCCCTCAGCAGCAGCAGCAGCAGTACAGGAGGTTGTTGATGCAGCCCCTTACTCCTATGGAGGAGGCAGCAAAGCTGGGAAGATGGGCTGCACCCCTTGTGGCTTCTCAGGGCAGCATGGACATGTAAATCCTGCTGTGGAGCAGTTGCACTTTATCATGTTAAGGCCTGTGGATTGGTTATGGATGCTAAAAACATGCCAGGATCTTCCTGTGGACCCGTTTGTTCGTGAAATATCAGAGGGCAGCGCAGGACAATTCCCAGCGAGGCAACTAGAGTAAAATATAAATGGAAAGATGCAAACTTGATAATCCAAATGAGTTTACTTTTTATACAACAGATGTTGTTTGACCCAGGAGAAAGAATAATATTATAGAATCTGAGGGGGAAAAAATAAAGTCATCTAAAAATAAAGCACAAACAGCAGCTGCTTGAATTGTATTTCTAATAGATCAGTGTTGACAGCTCTCTCTTTCCTCCAGTTGACCCGGGAATCTTACAGAAGTGGCTGGTAAAGAAGAGATGAGGAGGAACATGAGCAGAGGTGATGGAGAGGCAGAATTGATACTGATGAGTGTCAGTGTGTGTCCTGGGCAGGAGCACTCTGAGTGAGGGGACATGGATGGTGTCACTGCCCGGCCACGGAGGGGCTCAGGGTCAGAGGTTCTTGCTGCCGTGTGTGACACTTCTGCACTTGGGAACATCACTGGAATGGGGTACAGGAAAGAATGCTAAAATAAATAAAGTCGTCCAAAATTATGTTGCTGCTGAATCCCCACTTGGAGTGAGGTTTCTGAGTTGCATTAAATTGGTGTCCTGGGTGTACCTGTACCAGGTGAGGAGCTGAATTTGTGTAAGGGTGGTGGGTGAGGTTCCTGGGATGTAAATGCAAGGCAAGTTTCTCACTCTGTAGGCTCAGACAGTGGGGAAAAATACGACCTAGAAAAAAGGAAGCAAAGATCCTGACTTTACAGTCCAGCAGCCAGTGGTTTTGGACTGGCAAGCTGAGGCTGCTCGGCCAGGACCCTGTGCCCAGGTCTGATTTGCGGCGAGCGGTGAACAAACACCTCTCCTTCAACAAGCGGGTCTCTGACAGGGGCTTGACTTGAACGCGGAAAAAAAAATCCTGCATTCCTTCATTGTTTGTGCAGCAGTTGGGCTGGGACTGGCACAGCGGGGCTGTGAGAAACACTGACTGTGCTTTCCTTTGTGTGTGAGGAGCCGTGCCCGGGGCTGTGCGGCGCTGGGAGCCCGGGCAGGCACGGCGCAGCTCCCCGCGTCCCGTCCGCAGTGCGCGCTAGAGCAAACAACACGTTTTTATTTTTATACAAATGCGCATAACTTCATCCATTTCTTGTGGCTGCTCTGACAGGAAAAGGAAATTTATGACGCACATCACCCATTTATTTGGCACAGGCGGTGTTTATTGCTGAGGGAGGCATTCTCATGGAATTGATTGCACAATTTCCTCTTGGTGTACTGTTTTCAAGTAATATCCCAAGACCTCAGTGTACTAAGATACAGAGGCACTTCTTTAAGGCCCACAGAATACTACAGCAGAGGGGGAAAAAAAAAAAAAGAAGCCATATAGTGGAAAATAAAATGGAAAAATACAATTTTAATTACGCTGTAAATCTGGGGCTCTCTCCACTCCGCTGGGAGTGTCTGTGAAAACACCCATTCCCAGTAGGTTAAATTTCTAGGTTTCTCCACAGAACTAAGAACAGCTTTGGATTTTTTTTTATCACAGTTCCATTTTCACAGGTATGAAAGGTGGGGGATTTTTGTCCAGGGTTAGTTGTGGTTCATGCTTCAGGCATGTCTGGATCATGGACATGTGGTGGGGAGAGAAATTCTGCACTTTGGATAAAGGTATATGCTTGGTGTGATGGCTTGCTGAAAGGATGGGACTATAGCCTGTCCCAACAGGCAAAAAGGGGTTGAAACTATTAATGTCACAAAGGGCAGGATGAGAGGGGTTGTTGCCTTGCTTCAAAGAACTCTGTGACAACATATGAACCCCGAGTGGCACATAGTATAGAAAAAGAGAGAGAAACATCTGTCCTGGAAGAGGACTCTTGGCTTTGTTTCTTTTTTCTTTTAAATTTAATTTTATTGCTTTTTAAAAAAGATATTTAATTTGCCCATGCACAGTCATTTGCACCAAATCTTTGGTATAATAGTTGTCTCATTTGCATGTGGAAAGTCATGGAGTTGGATGCTTGCACACAGAAATGTGCCAGGTGATGACAGCGGTTACAGGCAATCATGGGCTGAAGATTGCAACCAGAAAATTTAGAGCTCTTTTGTTCAAAGATGACTCAAAGTGCAGGGACGGAAGGATGCTGGTGTGTAACATCAGATATGGACAATAGATTCTGCTCCCTGCCACTCTGTAGGGAATGTCAGTGACAACCCCACACGTGTCTGCAGGCTGAAGGTACACGTCTGCTTCTGAAAGAGGTGTCTGATGAACAACCTTTTTTCTTTCCTGGTTCCTGGTGAATGGCTCCTCACCTGCTTCACTCTTCTGTTGTTTCTTTTTTTTGAAGGGGAGTTTGATAGCACAGCTTTAATTTTATAATTTCACTTCTCTGGTGTCTCCCTTGGTTTCTGCTAACTTCACAATTTTTCTTTCAGGCTCCAGATGAAAGCAATCTCCTCCTAAGCTTCTGTTTTCACACTTCTGAAGGCAGCTTCCTCTTCTCAGCCTCCTGATGCTCTTCCTCAGGGCTCTGAAGCTGGGGACCAGCTTGAGCCCCCAGCTGCCTCTCCTGCAGCTCTGGGGTGTCCAGCTGTGTCGGGGGTTGCAGTGGGTGTTTGTTAGCACAGAGCAGGATGGCTCACTGGTAATGGCCTTTGGTACGTGCTGACCTCTGAACCAGAAACAAGACTCAGACCTCAGAGGAGGCTGGTTATTAATCAATTCAGGGATCAACTGTGACTCAACCTTCAGATCCCCAGCTGAGGTTGTGCCCATGGCTGATTAAAAAGAGGAAAGTATATTTAGCTGTTTACAGCTGCATCTCCCTCTCCGAGAGGACAAGGCACCATGGATAAACATATTTATATTTGTTAGATGTGCAAATTGTGGCTCCTTTGAAAACCTCACAGTTTATCAGAAAGGCTCAGAAAGCACAGGGCTGTTTATTGATGCTACAGGACTTGCTGGGACTGTGCCATGGGACATCTCTGCTTGGAGTGTTTGACACAGGCGTGTCTGCAGGGGACAGTGCCCAGGCGCTGCCATCTGCAGCGAAAGACTAAAGGTGGCTCCCAGCAGTCCTCTGCAGGAGATAATTTCCTCTCTTAATTAGGTTGCACTTTCTGGATGCTGCATTTCGGAAGCCTACCCTCTTCCCAAGCCCAGCTCTACAGTCAGTCAGTGGCGAACAGAACATACAAACTTTCTATTGCTAATATATTTCACAGTGCTGTGTGATATTAGCAAACTCCAAATAGCTGTCAGGACCTCAAGGTATTCTGGAACATCCTTTGATGTTACAAAGTAATGCATTTTCCATATTATTCCTTTGAACACATTATATATGCAAAGTCTAGCACTTCTTATGGGAGAGGTGGAATTATCATACAACAAGATATTTTTTTTCCTCTGGTTCTTTCATGGCTCATAACATATGAAATTTCTTCTTAAAATCCAGGCTAGGAACTCAAACTTAATTTATACAGTATTGAAAACATTACAGGGCATAAATCAGTTCAATTTTTAAAGTTCCTGTATGATATTTTCAGAGCAGCCAAATTCCTGCATTCGCCTGGACTCCTTCCAAAATTCTTCCAGCGCTCATGGAAATCTAAATAACTTTGGAGAAAAAGCAGGTTTTCTGTGGAGGCTCAGATTACCCTGTCACCCTTCCTCCACTGCAGACAGGCCTCTGATAAACATGGAGAATAGGGACAGGGAAATGACTTCATTACTTCATGTCCTTTTCAATTACAAACATCAAGGAGTCTGAGCCTCCTGCCAGCTCATGCCCCAGACCCTTGCAAATTTGTGGCTTTCAAAAGCCAACAGTTGCATTTCCTTTGCCAGCAGGGATAAGCGATAGAAAGCGAGCAGGGGAGCTCACTTGAATTTTATTTCTGAGTGTTATTTAAAAAGTTTCAAATCTCAGCTCTGTTTATTTAAAGTAGGCCTCCAGCTGAAATGTAAGCCTGTGAACCAGAGAAGTGATCAAAACAGGACTGCACCTTCTTTTCTTTTTCTGAGAATTAATCACTCAGCGGTGGCATGTTACTGTAATCGTTCTGTGATCAGTTAACCTGGAAGCAGTATTTCCAGAGAGCTTTGGAATATTCTCCTGCTGGCATCTTCAGATCTACTATTTGTACCCTTCACCTATTTTCACAGCACATGAGGTTAATGCATTGTTTTTCTACCATCTTGGTGTTTTGATTTACAGCTAAAGAAGCAGGTGCATTTTCTCTGGTGTCATTTTTCCATTATTGGTAAACTAATGTTACAAAACCAAGGCTGTTTAAGATCTTAGAAACCCCATTATTTCTACAAAAAACCAAACAACCAAAGAAAAAAAAAAAAAGGAAAACCCAGTTTCAGAACACTGTGTTGCAGAGGTGGGGGAAATGTTGCAGGAGTGAATCTGATTTCCTACTTCAAGCATAAATCTTACAGGCTCAGCTTCCGCTCAGTTTTTAGGTCTGTGCTAAAAGTCACTGAAATAGAAGCCTGTGTTTGGATTAACCACCAGTGTCTGTGTCTAGCTCTGGGAGGGTTTTCTGTGGTCATTCTGCCCCTCTGGCAGATTCTGCAGTGTGGGTCACTGGGCACCTCAGCTGGCCAGATGTCTGCCCTGCATGGTCCATGACCCTTGTGATCGTTGCTGTGATCAGGACCAGTACAAAGGTTGTGGGGCTCTACAGCACCTCACAATTCAGGTTTTTGCTTTGATAGGAATTCGAAAATCCAGACATTGTTGTGAAATGAACCTGACGACATGGAAACCAAGAGACTATAAATTCTCAATACAGCCTTCCCCATGTTTCACTTGTTTCTTACTTGCACATTACGTGAATACTTCTGCTGGAGTCAGTGGGAATTCTTTTAAGTGGAATTGAAGTGTGGGGAGTTTTCAGTTGGAAGGCTTGCAGCATCTTTTTCTATCAAAGCTTCATCCCTTGGCTACAGCTCTCCTGGATTCAGCCTGTGTGTGGATAGGTCTGTGTGTGTGCATTTGCTTCCTGAGATTCTCCGCTACCTCTTGGGCCATAAATATTGTGTGAACCACAACGGAGTCCTGTGTGCTGCTGGTATCAGCCCAAGTGTGGAAGTACATAAACAAAAAAAAAAGCGCTGAGGAAAAGTTCACCACATTTGGAAAGTCCCAGCTGGCCAAGCTCGGGCTTTGGGAGCTGCCTGGAGTGAATGATCTGTACCTGGAATCATTCTGTGTTCTCACTGACTCCCTAAGATATGATGCCAAAATTGGGGGTGTTTTTTTTTTGCAGAATGCTAAGATGGCAGTGATAGAGATATTTTTTAGTTAATGGAAGTTTTGGATGCACTTTAAGCAATTTTTTCCTTTAAGAAGGAAAACTACAGATGGACTTTCTATTTCTATTCTATTTGCTGATATATAACAAGGAAAGGTGTTTCACCCCAAGAATGCCGATTGCTGTGACAAATCACAAGGAGGGGAGAAAGACAGTCCCTGCTAAATTTAGCCTGTGCAAATCCAGTTCATTCCAAATCCACGGAGTGAAATACTGTTTGGAGTGAAATATGATTGAAACATTTCTGGAACTATAACTCCGCTGGCTAGTTCACCACCTGGACTTAGTTTTCATATTGTAGGAGAGTAATTAAATTTTTATTATTTTTAAATTACAGCTCCCCCCCGCCCCTTCCCAAATATCAGTTCTCTTGTCTTCCCACTGAAGCAAGCACTGTTAAGCTGCTATAACTTTTAGAGCATGAAAGCAAATGTTGTAAAGAGGTCACTGTAAAGGTCACGCAGCAGGTTTGATGTGTCAGTGGATAAATGATGGGATCACATCTGGAACAGTTTGGTGAATAAATAAAATGTGAAAGCTCATATATCACTGCCCACCTTCCAATCTGTAAGGGAAAGAGAAAATAAATTCTCTAATAACCTTGTAAAGCACATAAAAGATATTGAATAAACTCTTGAAATTTTGTGACTAAAACTGTCTGTATTAAATAATGATTTTTAAGAGTGGCAAAAAGCTTGAGATACGGTACGAGTCTTCCTTGTAAAATGTTGTTTTATTTTATGGTTTATTTATTAGACTATACATGGATAGCTTTGAAAAATATAATTTTGAGTTTAACTATGTGTTATTGAAACACTCTTCCTTCAGATATGTCCCCCAGAGGTATTTTATATTTACACTTAGGGAGAAGAATTTTCAATTTTTATTATGCAGCGCTGCATTATTGCTCATACTGCCACTATATTCTGCCTCCTGCAAGTAGCATTAATATATGCATATTTTACTGCCATTACCTTCAAAAGGCCTTAGAAAACCCATAGGTCTAAAATGATTTCTCTAAGTTGGTCATTACCGACTGCTGAATTAAGATACAACAGGCTGTATATTGTTTTACTGGGCCATTAATAATAAGCCCCTGTGAGCTGTAAGACAGTAAGCTAGGAGCTGAGCGATTCTGGGCACCAAAGGAATGCACAGGATTAATAAAAGGCTCACAGAAGCCTGTTCTGGAGCGTGTGAATGCCTTTGGTGTCTGCTGTGGGACCCCAGGCAGGGGGTGGGTTTTGATCTCCACACTCCTCGGGGGCAGTGGCAGTGGCTGGTGGGGAGGAACCACACTCGTGTAGGGAATTAATCCATGCAGATGTCCGTGTGTGATGTGGGTGGGTATGAAAGGACACACCGTTCTTTAAAATGTATTTAAATTTTGTGTTTTAGCTCAGCAAAAAAGGGGGATGTAGCACAGGTAACACCACAGATGAGATCAAGTAAAGCCTTATATGTTTATAATTTTTTAAAGAGTTCTTTTGCAGAGCCCGGTCCTCCAATTTTGAGGCATTTTTTCTAACAGTACACATGCAAAATTACAGGAAAAACCCTCTAGTTCTAATTAGAAATCCATAAACAGGCCAAATTGGATGTCCATCTCCTCTAATAACCTGGGGCAGTGTTTCCACAGGACCCAGGTGGCCTCCAGCAAAGAAGATGAAACCATGTGAGAAAACACACTGACAACCCCACGAGCAAAGGTGGCTCTTGAAGAAGCCTGGAATGTCCCCAACCAGTGCTTGTTTGACTCCCACCTTTCATACCTGCCATTCAAGGCATCTGAGATGATGCAGGAAGATCTAAAAATAAATGTAGGCAAAGTCTAAGCTGGTTATATCCACAAATAGAGCTTTTATTCTGAAACACCACGTTACCTGTGACCTTTAACCTAAACTTGGAAATCACAGAGCACCTTGTAACATTGCTGGACCTCTCTGAAACTGATGCCAGGAAGCAAATCAATGACTTACCAGAAAACTTTATTTTCCCAAATACGATCTTGTTGCAGATAAGTTAATCATGCAATTTCTCCAATTCATTTATTGAGCTCCCCTTTCATGTGGGTTTGGTTTCTTGTCCCTGTCAGCTGTTCTGAATATCTGATTCCTTTGATGAGCCAAAACCTCCTCAAATACCCAGCTCATACTTTATGGCCAACTTAGCTCCATTAAAGTTTTGGCAAATGTGTGGTCATGTGGTTTTTGAAGACAGCCATATTTAATACAACCCTGTGCAGCTTTTTTTTTTTTTTTCCTCAGAGGAAAGGTAATTTAAGTTACAGAAAGAATTTTATACTTCAGCACTGCTTTCTGACTCCCTGAGCAGTGTGACAGTCTTGCCAGAGGAACCTGGAGCTTTGGGCTTTTCTCTTCCATTTTCCTGTGAAGGATTCCAGTTGCTCTAAGGATGAACAGGAGCATGTGAAATACTCCACAGAGAGTGACAGAGCTGGGGCAGAATGTGACACCTGTTCTAAGGCAACAGAGGTTGCAAAGGGAACAATTTCTTTAGCAGACACATGATGAGGTGCTGTGTTGAGACAGTCCTGGCCAGCAGACGGGATCCACGAGTTTCTTTGCAGAAATGAAACTTACTTCTTACTCAGCTTTATTCAGCTTAGATTTTTCTTTTTGCAAGCTGAATTGTGTTCATCTAGAAATTCACCTGGGAATCTGCACCCAGGATGGCCATGGGGGACAGCCCATGGAGAGAGGGACATGACACAGACATTGCCTGTGTGATGACAGAGGAAGCATCTCAGCATGAGTGACTATCAGAGGCTCATTATTTGTTACCAGCTGATGATTTTGTTATTATCTGCTTCAGAGGTGCAGCCTCTGCTTTCAGCAGTGAAAAGCTTTGTGGTTCTGGACCTGATCAGGGTTTCAACCCTCAGCTGAGAGCCAAGGCCACACATCTTGCATCCAGTTCCCCCAGGCAAACCCTTTAAGGGTTCATCCTGCCTCATCTCATAGATATGGGGGGAGGCAGGACCCAGTCTTAAGTGGTTCAAAGTCCATAAACCAATTTTTTCAAGCCTGTATTGAATTGTTATGCACAAAACCTTGTTGGTATCAAATGGTGAAGCTGGGAAGAAAATCCAGGAGTCCTCATTCTATGTCTGGATTTCTGACTCTGTGATTTTAGCCCAGCACAGGACTGTGTCTCTCAGATTTCAGTAGTGGCTAAGCACAGAAATATCACCCTTCATCTGGCCCTAACCCTGCAGCTCTTTGCCCCACTCATACCCTCACTGTGCTTTTGGAGCCAGTTACTGGTTTGCCGTGGAATGTCTTCTCTTTTCTGAGAAGTTTTAATCTTGAGGGAATGTCTGGGTTTAGAGGCATGCTCAGCAGAACAACTGTGCTGGGAAGAATATGGTTTTAATCAGAGTGAAGCAATGCTTCTGCTAATTAAGTTGTGTAGTGTGTGATAGAGGAGATCTTGTTCAGTTTTCTCTCTCATACTATGTGAACTTTCGTGTTTTCTATTCCCTGCCAGAAGCCATCAAATCTTTTTGAAATTCTGTCCTTGCAAACAAGAAGAGGTTAACAAATGATATTCTAGGCTCAAGGAAAATCATGAGATTGAGGAAGAAAATACGAATCTTTCAGAATTATAAAGATCATGGCAAATACTCATAAAATTTGAGCTGCTGCCATGCTGTTAGAAGATCCAGTCATTTTAATTTTGAAAGATTCCAGCACATTTACAAACTGTGGTCAGCTAAACGTGCTGCTAAACCAATACCTGAAACACTTTTTTAGCTTTTTTCCAACTTAGTTCTTGCATCTGGCTTTTCTGGGGGAGGGTGCAGGTCTTCGAAAATTTACTGTAACATAACATAGATGAGGTGAGATGTGATGCATGGCTGAGGGGAGGACCGGCCCAATAATCCATGGTGGGGCTACATTATGGTTCTGCAATCCCCCATCCATCTTTGTCAGGTGAGTGTGCTTTAAATGGGAAGTGGTAGCCACTGGAACATGTAAGATTAATAGGTGATGTGTGTGTTAATTACAGGATCATAGATGTTGGGTTTGGAGTGGCCTTTAGAGGCTGTTGAGTCAAATCCCTGGGATCTCTTGTGCTTTGCCCCAGGTATTTTCCCTCGGAGAGCACTCGCTGGCGTCAGCTGGGATGTGTCTGTTGATAATGCTTGTGCTGCTTCCCTCTCCAGGCTGCTGCACCGCTGAATTACTGCTCCTGTTGCAAAGTTTTTCCTTGTTATCTAATCTAAACTTGCCCTTCTTTTAATTTAAAGCCATTACCTCCTGTACTACATTGCACTTGGCCAACCTTAAATAAGTCTTTCTTCTCCTTTACATTATTTCCTCTCAAGTATTAATTACCTCCAACACTTCTCTTTATTTCTTTAAGCTATTTAGGTTAACTTGCCTTAACCTTTCTTCGAACCCTTCTCTCAAAGGTTACGTTAGCTGACATATTGTCTTGAAAATGTTAACTGTTGCTAAAAGCACTTCTTACAGAGCACACTCCTACCGAGTGTGCAGCTGGATAAATACGTGGTGACCTTTTTTCTAGGACCTCTCGTGGCCACGGCGTGGTCATGTAGATGATTTCTTAACTACTGATTTCCCAGCAATGGACTTGGTGTGCTCTGTTTTGTTTGTAAATAAATCAGGGAGCTGACCTGAGAAGTACCCAATACCATTGCTCAAAACCCTACATGAAAAACTGAGAGAGTCTGGATGGACTGGCAGTAAAATCTGAATTGTCACCTTCCAGAGGACAGGGTTAGGGTTATGGTGAAGCTGCCCAGAAACCCCTTCCCCTCTGTCCTGCCCTTGGTGGGGTTATTCCTACCAAGAAATGCCTGCTTCCAGAAATTCACAGAGGAAAGTGTCTGTGCTCTTCTGGGCGCTTGGGCTGATTTTGCAGCTCCTAATACAGGGTTACTTACAGAAGAACTGGTTGGAATCTGGTCCTTAATCAAGAATCATCATGTTGGGAGGAAAAAAACTTTTGCTCTACTAGTCTGAGCAAGGGACATGCACATGAGGAGAAATTATGTTACCCCTTCAACAATCCAGCCATTCAACTCCACACGGGAACATCTGTTTCCTTCATATCCTTCACAGAAGATGGGGGTTTTGCTCTCCAAGACAAGGAACTTTGCTATCACGTTGTATATTTTATTCTGTTCCACTCTTTCGCTTTTTCCAGAGCAGATTCGAGGTGTTATTTGAAACCTGTCAGAAAAGGGCTCATCTCTTACAGCATCGACTTCTTGTGTCGCCTTTGAGACCCCTCCAGTGTTGCTTGTTCCATCAGGGAATTAAAACATTCAAAATTGATGCAAGCAAGATGAGAACAGGCTGAGATTCTGGCAGAGTGGTTTTTGTTAACAGTTGTTCCCAGGCCAACAGAATTTGAGGACCCCTGTGTTAGGGGGAGAGGAGAATTTGTGAGAAGCCACCTCCATGTCACACATGCATTCCATTTGCTGGCTGACAAAAGCTGCATATCCAGCAGGGCCTGTTTCTTCTGTGCCTGACAACAGGCTCCTTGGGATCTTGTTTTAGAAGCATATGAACAGTGGTAAAACTGAGGTTTACTGAATTCTTGCCCAGAGCTTTTCTGACTCATCATATGGTATATTCACATGTAACTCATTTTTTCCAGCAAATCTTTACTCCAGACCTCAAAGAGGATACAGGAATGAATGAAGAGTTGCTGTTTATTTTCTAAAAGTTTATGTGGAAACAGATTCTTTCCTAGTTCTGCGGTCCTGGTTGCATTTTCAAGCCTGGTGCTGCTCTTTGGGTTCTTTTAAATCCTGTACTTGAAAGAGTTCCAGAATAAAGGGAAATCCTTGTAGTAGTTGTGCAGCTGAAATGTGCAGGTGACAGGTTATGTCCATGTAAAAAGGCAAATGAAGGTGTATTTATGAATATGCCATTCCCTCAGGAAAGTGAGAAAAGCAGCCCTTCTTTAGTTTGCATGTGGGCTTTTGTTTTGTTTTAACTTTCTTATCTGCCCATTATAAAACAGAAAAAAAAAAAAAAAAAATCTGATCTCCAGACCACTTTCCAAATGTTTTACCCTTGCAAGATCTGTTCACTTTTTTTGATAGAAGCCGACTGGCATAACCTTCCAGTCAGAGATGAAGCATGGAGGAGCTCTGTGGTGGCCCAGGGCCTGGCTGGATCACTGATGCTGTTTTCAGCTACCAGTTGTGAGCCTCCATCTCCTGTTGCTCCAGCGTTTCCTCCTTCCAAGGTGTGTTATTTTCTGCAGTCATGAATTGGTGATCCCTGCTGTGGTAGTATAATTTCTGGAAGGAATTCCCTGAAGGGAAAATTCAGTTCTGCTTTTGAATCCTAAAGCTGAAAATATCTTATGTATCACTGCTGCTTGACCACTGAACACTTCCTTATGCAGGAATAGCATAATGGGGCCAGGACATCAGGGCATATAAGGCTGAGGAATCCTGGAAAATCCTTTATTTCACCAAGTTGGGCAAAAGTTTGGGGCGTTTATATCATAGGTTATCATAGGTTAAGGCTGGTCTCCCTCCCTGTGTGGGAAATTCCAGAATTTGGTGCAGAACCAGCATTCCAAGGATGTGTGGAGTGTTTGTGATGAGGGCACGTAGCTCTGTGTGGGCACTGCAGCCTCCCAAGTGGGTACAAAGGGAACAAACGTGGAGAAAAAACA
Organism: Sinosuthora webbiana; assembly: GCA_013397395.1. Lineage (NCBI taxonomy): Eukaryota > Metazoa > Chordata > Aves > Passeriformes > Sylviidae > Sinosuthora > Sinosuthora webbiana. The sequence goes on along the minus strand of VXBN01003318.1, from coordinate 506,791 downwards.
GCTCCATCTCCTCCTCACTGCATTGCTCTCTGCAAAGAGGGAATGGTGGAAATGTGCTGTTAGCGCTCACCTTGGATGCCTGCACCACAGTAGCACTGTTTGGTGAAGGAGCCTCCTTTTGAAACCCCCAGAACTCTGGATTTTGCAAACCTCCTGACGTCTGCCAACACACATGCACTCCCAGTCCCGTCCCACAGCAGCCAGAAATCACTGAATCGTGCAGAGACATCTCTGGAGGATCATCTTTGGCATATAAACGTTCATACAGAACGTGAGAATGGGAAAAACAAATGTGGCACCCTCTTGAAGGGGTTGATTTATGACAGCAGAGGAGTTGGGGAGTACAGAGCTGCCTTCCAGGACCAGCTAATTTCATGTTTTAGTTGCTTGTAAATAAGTGAGTTTCAGATAAATGCACCCATCTAGCTGACTGCACGTTTCATTACTGGGAGGATTAAGCCAGTTTAAAAGATTTAGGAGACTGCTGTGCCAAGTTCATGTTTTTTAAGAGTGAGGACTGCCAAGCCCAGTGGGTGTAAGAGCTACTTTGGAAGCACTTTTATGAACTATTCCTGATGCATATCTTCAAAATATTTAAAGCAACACCTGTCATGGGCCGTTCTCTCTTTATCCTCTCTCCTCATGCCAAGTAATGGTGCCACGTGGTTCCTAAAACTGAAATAACTCTTGGAATACAACATCCTGCAGCTCGGTGTGCAGTATGTGTTGGCAGGACTTCTCTTTTCTCCCCTTTTTTTCCCCTCCAGGATTTCTACATATTGGGTACGAGTGCTAATAAACTGCTTGGGAGCCACTATTATTGTGTTAATCTGGATTTGGCACTGAAAGGATATTAAAGCTATTCCATTATCAGCCTTGTGAATGTAAAATACCATGGACTTTTAAATATTTACATTATTGCGAGGTTCAGGCCCAAAGGTATGAGGGGGCTGTATTCAGGCCTCCCACGATGGAGTCTTGGGTGTAAAGAGGGATTTAGCCTCCTGACTATGCAGGATTATCACGTCCTGTCTCCCTATGTAATGAACAGAGAATAAGGGATTTTGTTGGCTAAATTATGTGTTTAGAGCAAATGATGATTTTTTTTTCCCCGCTGGTTTTAGAGGGAAGTGGTGTCTGAACAATGGGTTAAGCCCTTCTCATTATTCTGAATGCAGCCACCTGAAAATCTTCTCACTTGGCATCCTTAAATTCAGGTCTGTACCAAGGTCAGGCTCTGCAGAACTTCAGTCTGGTGTCCCCTGAGCCCAGACTTCAGGTCGTTTTACCTGTTTTTCTCAAAGAGCACTTAAAAAAATTGTGGGACAGTTGCTCACACCAACACCACCATGTTCCTTCAGGGCACATCTCAGGCATTTTATCCAAGAATTGTTTTTGTTGCTCCCTGTACCTGGTGGTGCCACAGCACGACGTTGTTTCTCTGTGCTGTGCAGAACCTCAGCACACACTGCAGGCCATGTGAGCCGTAATATGTAAATCATCATTAGCAGATGTTTATTGTTTCTTTTCAGAAAATCAGATTTGACTAATCAGCCTAAGTGAAACATATGCCGAAATTAATTAAAGTTTGTTTTAAAATAATTTGCATGCTTATTGCTTTTAACTGATTGTAATTGGGGCTTTTGAATACTTTTTAACAGACAGAGTCACCTAGGTTGAGCTTTTCAAAGCACCCACTGGCGCGTCGCCATCCGTCTCCCACTGCTGGCTAAATGATCTGAGCTCCCAATCCCACAGAATCCCAGCAGAAAAGAAGGAATATGTCATTGTTCCCCATTTTGCCTTGGTGGTTTTGTAATGAGTCCAGTTGCTGAGATATGTGTGCCATGATGAAAGGGCCTGATGATTACAGAATTAACAGAAGACAGCAGAGCTTTTGTGACTAATACATAGAGTTGACAGCGTTGCCTGAGTGTCATGTGTGGTGGGAGGTCTCACTGTTTTGGCAAGGCTGCTCACCTACAGACACAAACACCTCTAGCATCCCCCCTGGACAGCACTGGGGGTGTCCAGACTGTCAGAGATGCCCGTGGTGTGGCCCTACAGGTAAGTGCCCTGGCCAGCCAGACTGTGCAGGAGCTGTCTGACACTCTGCTCTGAGCCTGGATGGAGCCAGCTGGCTCTGCAGGCAGAGACATTTAGGGTGGGGAGGGACTGGCATCCTCTCAAGCTCTGCCCCAACAGGCAGCATGGCTCAACTGGCTCAACCCTCGTGTCTCTGGGAAGCCAGCAGCAGAGCCAAAGGCAGCAGCAGCCTTGCCAGAGCAGGCTGGTGGTGTCTCACTTGCAGGCTCAGCCTGGGTTCTGTGTCTGGGGCTGCTGCTGGCTCACTGCTGAGCACTGGGCAGGTCACTTGTGTTTTGCTCCCCACGCTTTTTTAGCCGAAGGAAATGGCTGGGTCTGAGAACTGTCCCTTTGATAACAGCAGGTTGTACAATGGGGGTCTGAACAGGACAGGCTTTTAGCTCTGGGCTTCTCACTGGGAGCCAATGAATCATGTGCTCCAGGTTTTACATGGCCTTCTTAATGGTCTCCAGGTGGAGATGAAGGTGTGGGTTATGACCTATAACTTCCTAAATAGCCTGGGGCTGGCCTTGCTGTGGGACTGCCTTTCTCTGTGTTGTGTCCTGCCATGGGAGGCAGAAATGTGCTCCTTAAGGGAAATAACAAGGTGACCAGCAGTCTGCAGCCAGCCTTAGGGAAGGGGTTCCTTTTCTCCCACCTCCTCTTCTTTGCTTTGAAATTGTCAAGAAAGAAAATGTCAAGAATGGCCCTGGGGGGGGGAAAAAAGAAAGTATTTGAGTGAATCTAGAGCACCTAGGGGCAAAAGGATACCTTAGTCAACAGGTGAGCTGCAGTGAAAGGCCTCTCAGTAAGGTGAAAGTTATATTAATTGAAGTTCCATTTAATTGTATTTGGTCTCATACATCCAGCTGGTCTCATCTGGGGAATCTAAGCAGAGCTGGGCTCAGGCTCCTTTATGCAAAGTGGGCCCATCAGTGGAGCCATGTATCAGCGTCCTGCCACTGATCAACACTGCTCATCCCAGCAGAGGATTTATCTCACTGGCACTGCTTACCCTGCAGGATTAGAGCAGGCCTTGGTTTGTTCTTTTCATTCATTAGCTCTCTTAGATCTTCCTCAGACCACACCGAAGACAAGAGGCACTTATTAAGAGCAGCAGTTTGTTTCAAGTGCTTTCCTCGTAAGTTTTCAAATCTTTCTGCTGTAATGTCACGCCATCACTGGCTCCTGTGATGGAGAATAACAGTGGTTCATTAAGCTCATAAATCCAAAAGGAAGAAAGACTCTCCTGGAGACATGAGTAGCTTTATAACAAACAGAGCAGCAGGAGAGCCTGCAAATTATCAGCCCCAATGCTTTATACGCATTTTAGCAGCAGTTGGGGGAAATTACAATAAAGAGCAATGAGTAAGTGAAACATAAACTATGGCATAAACATGCCCCGTGTTCCCTTCTGTCCACGTTTCATGTAAAAGCTCATTTGAAGTCACGGCACCAAGGGTGAGAATCCAGGAAAGTTTCAGGAGCTCCTTCTCATCTAGAGATTTGCCCAGGCTGGGAATTACACAGGGTTAATACGTTATGTGTACAAATTCTTCCAGAAGAGTGAAAATGTATACAACGTTTAACAGTGTCTCCCCCATTATTCCAATGCAAGTGCTGCATGACAATGAGCTCGATGATGTTTACATCCTATCCAACAGTTTTGTTACCACCACTTTTTTAAGTGTGCAGCTTTGATTTATGACTAAGTGATACTAAGATCCCAGCCTGTCAATTTTTACAGCAGGCAGACTTGAGTTATGTGTTGAGTCTGCCTGCGCTGGATCAAAAATGTTCAAAATCCTCTCCGGGAAGATTTAAATGTATACAGTCTCTAAGCCATGAAAATATTGCTCTAATGTGCCTATGTGATTTTTAACAGATTGTGAGTTCAAATCCATTTATCAGCGGATGTCTAATGAGTTTGGCAGGCCCCTACTACATTAAGTATAAGAAAAACTATGAGCATAATGATGTAGACTGAGGAGAATTTAATGAACAAATAAGTGACCTTCATGTTTATGTGAGGTAAAGATTTCATGCCAAATTTTGCATAATATACACTGGAGATAATGGAGTATTTATTAGATATCTCCTCTCCTTTATCCTCTTCTTTACACATTGTTTTCTTTTTTTGCACAGCAGACCTGTGTCATCCGTGGTATGTGACTGGGAAGAGCTCAGCTGAACCTTTTAATTCTACTTGGGGGAATCTGACTGGACAAAATAAAGGAGTAAGTCATCCAAAATTAAGTCAACCAAGGCCTGTTCCAGGGTGGCAGCTCTGCTGGGGGTCAGCACATGGTTGCCACATGTCCTGGGGTTCCCCTTGGTGCCTTCCACTGACATCACTGCTTGTCACTTCTGCAAAGTCACGTCACCGATTTTTGATGCTTAAACATGTTATTTAGGAGCTTCATTACAGGCACTTATCTCTGCAAAAATGCATCCCAGCATTCTGGCCTGAACCCCACAGTGTTTCCTGACAGGTGACCATTAGTGACTGGCTCCAGTGTCTTTGAAGAAAGGACTGTCCTTTGCACGTGGAAATCTCGAGCCCAAGGGTGTACTTAAAGCTGGCTGATCTGGGCTTTGTTTTTAGGGCTGCTTTGAATGTGATGAGGCTTGGAAGAGCAGGGTAAGGCTCCAAAGGTCTCCCCATCCTCCTGCCCTGCCATCTCTAGTTAAGCTCAACTGCTAACTGGTATTTAAAGCTCGCCTTCTCTCTTTAAATGTCATGCCCTGCATGGTAAGCTCCTGGATGCTGCCTTGCCCCAGGCCAGGGCACTGACTGCACAGGGCGCTGAGCAGCAGTGATGGGGCATGTCTGGGTGGTCCTTTGCAGCCTGAGCCCACCCCACACCGTTCATGGGGAGCCTCCTGTGCCCCCAGGCCAGCTGTGGCTGTGCCTCCATGCACACTGCAGCACTGCAGGCCGAGCCATGGCCCTGGTTCTGTCCAGGTGGGTGAAATGCTCTTAGATCCAGAGGTGCTGCCTCCACAGCTCATCCCATGTCCCACGGGAGCAGCTGGTGCTGTGTCTGTGCCACTGCACTGACTGCAGAGCACCAAGCTTGCAGGACAACCTGCACTTCTCCTTGCCCCAGCTTGCACCTTTCCACAGAGGTGCCTGCCCATGGAAAGCTTGACAAGGAGGCCACTTGCAACAGTCCTGCTTGCAACAGTGAGCAAAAAAATACTTTGCTGTTTCTTGAGTCTGTGACATTGTACTTTCATTTAAAAGTAACCAATTCTGAGGGTATTTCCACCAGAAGCAATGGGAGATGTTGCTGAGGCTGTCCAGCTTGGTGGGAAGGAGAGGACCACAACTTGGTAATTAAAAAGGGAACAGGGAAGATAGGCAGTGTTCTGAAACAAACTGATTGAGCCAAGTGCTAGGAAAAAGACCTTACTTACCTTTCCCCCCTCATCCTTGTTTTTGTTTATGCAGGAGCAGCAAAACCTGACTTCATTTTTCTGGCTGAAGTGATCCATGGCTTTGCTGCGTTTCCTGTAACTCGGCAGGTATTACAAACTGTACTCCTAACTAATGAACTGAGGGAATAATTTATTTAATGTGTCAGACATGGCAGAAGGTGCTGCAGCCAGTCACCGCGCAAGGAGCTAATTGCTGCACTAAGAAAACAAATCTGTGCAAGTTCCTCATTTCAGAGTTATTTCCAAACATTAACTCAAAAGTTATTTCAATAATGAGGCCTCTTAAAAGAAGCATCACTTTTCACAGCCCATGGCACAGCTCTGTTGACCCTCCAGCACTGCTCAGCTGGGAGAAGCACAGTTCAAACGAAACTCCAGCCATAAAACTTGGGCAAGAGGGAGGTGGTGTAAAGTCTGTGATTAATTAGCAGTCAGCAGTATTGAAATGCAGTGAGAAGGGAAGGATTTGGTTCTGTGCAGAGATTTTTGGAACCCCTGTTTGTGGTCTGGATGACAAGATATATCACAGGCAGAATCCTCCCCGGCCTCCCGCTTCTGTCGGATTTTTTGGAGAACTTACACAGATTTATACCTCCTTAAAGTCACTCTTGGCTTATCCTGGAGAGGTTTTAGGGGTATTTCCCAAATCATTCCTTAACCTCCTAACTTGCTGAAAGGAATACGCATGAAAGAAATCCTGGCTAAATGAATTTTTTACCCAGGCAGCAAAATGCAAAAAAAAATCAAAACTAGTTGTCAAAACTCGTCTAGACAGTTTTCTCACAAAACCACCTAGGCAGCAGATAGCAGGTAACTGGAAAATTATGTTCCTGGGAAGCAGCACAGAGAGCTGAGGTTTGCCCCCCTTTGCTCCATGGCCAAGGGATGTGTCAGCCTTGGTGTGAGTGTGTGCAACTCCACTCACTTCCATTTGCATTTGATTACACCAAGACTGAAGCTGGTCCACGGTGTTTTATTTTATTCCTTTATTTGATTTTGTTTGGTTTATTCTCCCTATACCATAGAGCTGAGCAGCTGAAGCATGCAGCAATTTACAGTAAACTGTCCTTGTTCTGCTCTGGAATGGATGGAAACAATTCCAAAGTTAATGGTATTAGTGAGGAAATACAGTCATTCTTAACCAATCTTGTAATGCCCTTTCGGAAAAATGATACTTAAAACTACTTTTATAATTCGATTTACAAGTCACAGATTTTTGCAAGAAACTTGACTTTAAGTCAGTCACACACCTTATAAACTGTGCAGGGCCAGTTCACAAATGGTTTTACAGTTCCATACACTCCCTGGAGGAGCCATCTCCTTCCTGCTGGCCAGACACATTGCCTTGAAACGGCTGCCAACTTTTTAAGAGTTCCTTTTTGGCTATATTCTTCTTTTCATAGCAGCATTCATGGCCCCAGCCCAGGTTCATAAGGAACAAAGTGTAAAATTAATCAATGGATTGATGCACTGTTTAGAATAAAAACAGCCTGGTTTTGGCTACATTTTCTGCCCTTCCAGCCAAAAGAGTGCATGTGTGTACATGAAATGTAATTTACTTTTTCCTTTGCTGCCTGTTGATTTTCCCCCTAATTCATTTTCCTTTTGCCTCTTATTGAGTCTCCTCTTGTCTGAGTGAGCTTAACCCCGTAGTGCCTGGTGTGTGGAGCACAGAACAATGCAGGGGACCCTGTAGGTGGGCTCTGGGATGGTTACAGGCTTCATTAGCCCCTGGAAGGGACACGACAGCCTGCAGGAAAAGGGCCATGTGAACTCAGCAAGCCACAAGCCAAGCCTTTGGTAGGTAAAATCTACCTGGAGTTTTAATGACTTGTAAAGCCCTGAGAAAACCTCTCACTGGATATTTATTGCCTTGAATGTCTTCCAACTGAACTTTATCTAAAAGGCAGCTCAGCTCTTCTGCAGGCCTTGGCTGGAGCTGTTAACACACAGATAGTTCTGCCCCTCCACGGACAGAAACCACAACCCAGGGCTTTAGTGCACAAACATGCACATCCACACTTTAAAATAACAATAGCAAATATTAATCAAACATCTTGAAGCAGGATGTCTGAAGCAGGAGGAGGGTTTGGATGGGCTGATGGATAATTGCATGCATCAAACAGACTCCAACGAGCCCTTTGCAGCCAGGGGGGAAAGTTGACAACAGCTGTGTTGGTAACCTTAATTTCGGAAGTAGCTGCTCTGGGAAAAAAGTTAATCATATTTTAGGCACTGCCTACCGCCACTCAATCGCATTCCTATCACTCTCAAAGTCATGTATTTTTAAAAATACCAAAAGCAATTTAAAAATACATCTAACAGTAATCACTTCATTGGAAACAACACACTGCAATAACATAAAACAGCAGCTACTTTCCTGTGAAGATTTATGAGACAGACTAGTTTTCTCACGACTTATGTTATTCCTGCCTTATTGTTTTGTCAGCACTGGATATGGAAAGTGGATGATATGTGAACACTCTCCAACCCTAGAAAGCTTCGGAGGTTTGATTAGGTAACAAAATTGAAAAAGCGAGTTTGCTTTCCCTGTTCAATCTCTGTGATTTAAATTTCAGTGTAACAAAGACGCCTGAGCAGTGAGCTGCCCTCTCCCAAACCCACGCTGGCTCTTGCAGTTCCTATCCAGAGCCTGATTCTGAATTTCCCCTGCTGGGCCTGGAAATCCAAAGGGATTTTAAATGTCAGTCAGATGCTGACTTTGCAGTGTGATGAGAGGTGAAATGATAGCAGTGGTGAACAAATGGAGAGGTGCAGGTATCTCAGGGCATGTAAAACCACAATGAGACAGACCTTGTGATCACATCAGTGATTTCAGTGTCCAAGGAAACTCTGTCCCATGTTTGTGATGGCTGGCTGCTGCTGTCCCCTAGAAATCAACAGTGAGCTGGACTGGCAGGAAAAAAAAATACTTTGCTGTTTCTTGAGTCTGTGACATTGTACTTTCATTTAAAAGTAACCAATTCTGAGGGTATTTCCACCAGAAGCAATGGGAGATGTTGCTGAGGCTGTCCAGCTTGGTGGGAAGGAGAGGACCACAACTTGGTAATTAAAAAGGGAACAGGGCAGACAGGCAGTGTTCTGAAATGTCAGATGACAATGAGAGGCCAGAAATGAGGAGCCTGCATGGAAAAATCTCAGTAGTTAATGGGGGAATTTACACCCTGTGGAAGCCTGGAGAATTCAGACCAGTGTCCATCACTTTGGAGGTGGAAGGCTGCCCAGTGGGACACAGGCTGGCAGCTTTCAAAGTGACAACAGAGAGCCTTGGGTTCATTCCCTCACCTGCCCCAGTGAACTGGGATGTCTGCCCTGCATGCAGACACCAGCCTCTGTCAGACACTCAGCACTCCCTTTTACAGACATCTCTCACAGCTTGCACCTCCTTACACCAAGTGCCTGCTACATCTGCAGAGAAACTGCTCTCCGTGGCTTTTAAAACTAGAACAGCCATAGAAGTGAAGTTTTATTCATACTTATATTACATATATCTCTCTAGTTACAGAGAGAAAACGTATAAATAATAAAATGCGGGTTTATATATGCAGTTTGCCACCCCGGAATATATTACAAAGCGCTTTTTATTATAATCAAACAGGAGCCAATAACATAAAAAAGCACTAGTCTGATATTATTGCTCTTGGTTTCTCACACCTTTTAGTCTGCTTCCCCAATGGCACTCCCAATGGCATCTTGTCTGTTGTGTTTATAAATTAACTGTGAGATTCTGAAATGAAAATTTATTTTGGAAATGTCATAATTCAGTGTATTCTCTACTGGCATGTCCCAAGTATGTCCCAAGCTCCTTGGGCAGATCTTCTGACTGCACAGCTGGCTGACATCTACCAGGTCCACTTACTGATGGGAAACCATTTTGTCAGCTCAGGCCATATATTCATTTGTAATTTGTAGCAATTCAATAAAAATAAGTTGTCTGTATTCCTAACAGAACAGCAATTAATGTATATTGAAATAGCGATTGCTTTGCTGTAGTTCATTAGGAAGGCAAATTTTAATTCCTATTTAATTACAATCCAGTTACTACAATTTATTACCAATAATTCTAATGAGGTAAAGTAAGAGGTGTATTGAGGACTAATGAAAATGTTACAAAGGTTCATTTGGAATTCACACAAAAAAATTTCCTGTTTAATTGCAATGGAATTACTTCTGTTCACATCATGTGGAGTGGGATGTGGTGTGATTCTTTCTGGAGGATCAGACTCTGCCAGTCATGGGTGTTTGTTCATGATCCTCTGACCTTCAGCCTCGTGCACACGGAGCTGTGTGTGCTGGATGTGGATGTGCAGGGAGGGCACCTGCCCTGCCTCACACAGAATCTGCTTCTGCACTTTGGTGCCCTTTTACAGGTGCCCAAAGCCCCTGCCTACCCACAGACTCCCAAGGTCACCAGCCTTTAGACAGAGCTCTGGAGGTGTGGGTTTGTTATCTTCTTTTCTTCTGTGTTAGAGCTGGGATGAAATGCTTGGGAGATGCAGTTCGTGTTCAGACTCAGATGTTTATTAATTCTTACCTACGGTACAGTCTCACTAGTTGTGAGTTCTGGCTAACAAAGTAGAAAAATGGCTCTGTCTCTATCTCTTTACAAGGTCTTTTAAGCACAAATTTTCCAATTATGAAATGACAACTAGATTATTTTTACTTTTAACCCAATAACCAACCACCCGTGGTAAACAATGCAGACTTTTTTTTTACCCAATTACAAAACACCACCCAAACCCATGAAGAAGAAGGTGAAAAAGAAGGACTCAGCCTCTACCCTAAAACCTCCATCTTGATTTATATATATTACTATATTCTAAAACCTTAAACTCTAAGTTTTCCACCATGTGATATGACACACTTCTATTCAAACTCCACACCCACAATCCCAGTGCTGCCACTCAATTTTGGGAGCCTTTTCCACGGCCTCAGGTCGAATGCAGTGTTTGCTTGAGGGACAGTGCCTGCCAGCACAGAAAGCCTGAAATTCTCAGTGCCCAGGGCTCCAACATAGAGACAGGGCTGTGATCAGACTGGAGCAACTGCAGAGTCAGGAGGAGAGGTGCAGAGGAGGATGTGATGGGAGGTTCCCCCTGCCTTGGGTCGGGAGATGAAATGGAGAGCAGCCCTCCTGACCAGCATCCGTGTGGGGATCATTTCTGAGCACAGTGAGGTGTGAGTGCTTGTCTGTAACGCAGGAGAGACTGAGATGTGTGCAAGAGGGCACAGTGAATTCAACAGGGATGTAAAGCTGGACAAAAAGGTGGAAAAATGCCCTCTTTGATTTTTGACCCGAGCCTGGCAAGAACTCCACATGGTAATGGGGCTGGTAATGAGGCTTTCCTCTGGTAAGAGCTCTGCTGTGCTCTGCCTTTGGAGGCACCAGGGCTGCAGATCATGAGATGTTGAAGTGAATTGCCCACTGATCTCTGGAAAATTGTTTTCAGAGAAGACTGGGATGTGTTAAAAACAAGCCCAACAAGGAAAGGTACCAAGCCCCAGTCAGGCTTCTTAAGCCTGGCTCTGAGGGTCTGTCTTGTGCTTTGTCAGAAATGAGGATGTAGTTCTTCAAGAAAAACCAAGAGAGTGTGTGGGTTTTCTCCCCCTCCCCATCCCCAGGGAAGAGAGGCTCTAGTCTAAGTTTAGAGTCACCTTTTGAAAGAAAATTATAGGGTCATTTCTCATTTGGCAAAGCAAGGCCACCTGATAAAGGGGAATTTGAGGATAGTAATTTTTCCTTTGAGTTAGACAGCCTGAAACGTTTGTGGGAAGTTGCCATGTGCTTCCCTTGGTGGCATTAAGGTTTGAGATCTAAAATTCCCCTGAAAAGCAATGAGCCAAGTCTGTCCCTGGTGTAAGCTGTTTGCTGCATTCACAGGCATTCCACCAGGGACTGAGTTGGTCAGATGTGCCCAATGCCACAGTCCCAACGCAGCAAAAGTATTCCTGTTCTATATTCAGCCCAAGGCACAGGATATTTATAACACCCACTTACTTAGGGCCTCATATTTTCCCTCATTCTAATTTCCCCCTTCTCTTTATTTCCCTGTGTGTCTCTCACCTTTTTTCATGTCTCTCCAGATGCATTTCCCAGCATAAGATAATTGAAAGTCAGTGAACTGAGTTCCAGGTTATTTTGCTAAAAGATGCCTATTATTTTGATGAAGCAGGTGCACAGAATTAAAAAAAACCCTCCATAATTGCTACTTTACTATCAGGCTTCTGCTGCCTAATCTTCTTTGATGTTGGTAGAACAAGCTTTCCATCTCTTCTAGGATGATTACAGGGAACATTGCTCTGTTCCTCCTACAGAATCCAATCCTGATGGATATTAAACCTGGGTTATCAATTAAAGTTTCTTTATGTGCCGAGTGATTAGAGTCAGGATTGTGTGTGATTTCTAGCATAAAGCAAGTTTGAAGTGATTTCTGCCATTAATATTAATTAATCACTGATATGCCCGGTGCTCACAAATGAATGCACAAGGTGAGCGTGTGCAATTTAGCACAGTAACCTGGGATTGAAACAGGAACTGAGCTGCTCTAATTTTAAACATTTGGCAACGGCTTTTATAAAGTCTTCTTGGTATAATTAACTATTAAAAAAAAAAAAAGAAAAAGAAAAAGAAAAAGGAGAAGCCAAATGAATAACTGGGATGTTAAGAGCGTGACTGTGGTACTGACTCTTACCAAAAATTCTGGCTCTTGCCCTCTTATGCTCTGTTCTCACTTATGGCTCTGGCAAGCTTCAAATCATTAATAAAACGTAGTCAAAATTCAGTAAAAAAATGTAGTAAAATTGAGGGTGGTTGCTAGCTTTTCTGTGTGCAAATAACACCCAAATCTAGGCATGCTGAGAGTCTTAAAATGCAGATGGTGGGAAAGAGAGAAAGTGCTTGGGAGAGGGCGCTTGAGACAGTGTGTGCACTTGTACAGACCCAAATTTTGGCGGAGTCAAAATCTAAAAAAGCATCGCTCATATCTCCACTTCTCTATGGGACTGGGCTGCCCCTGAGCTTGCTGGGGGTGTGTCAAAAACTCACAGAGGTGAAACAGCCTCAGAAATGGGCATCCATTGGCAATTTTAGGTCCTCACTGCATGTGAGCAAATAGTTTGCTTGCATTGAGGGAGAGGGTAGTGGCTGCCTTTTCATCCAGGATGAGACAGGCATGTTTACACGTTCTCAAGCAGCACTTAATCTGCAGAGTCTGATTGCCTCCCAAAGGGCAATGAAATTGGGCAAGGAATCGTTAAAGGTCTTTTCCAACCGAAATGACTCTGTGATTATTCCTGTCTCGGAGATGGAAAAGAGGAGGACTAAAAAAAAAGTTAAGTTGCACCAAAAACCAAAAGCAAAGTTGGAATAAAGAATCTCCTCAGTGTCAATCCTGTGCTTTAGGTGATCCTGAAGCCAAAAGGTCATAGGACCACATAATTGACATAATGGCAAACAGGCACAGCGATGACCATTGCACCTCTGACGGATGAATAGCTGGAAAATGGGATTTAATTATCCCACAACACTAACAACACAGTCCTTTCCCACTTTTGGTCTTGGCAGGAGTATGAACAGTGCTGCCAGGCACTGTTTTCTCCCTCCAAGCAAGTGATATTCTTTGCACATACAACATCATCAGGTGCAGGTGGCAGAAGAACCTGATGCTGCAGAGCTGTACACAGAGCATCTTCCAGTTGCTGTCAAGGTCCTCTTTTCAGCTGTGAACTGTTCACAGGACTGGTCTCTAAGACACAAATTCACTGCTGGAGCTCATGCAGTACCTTTGGCCTCCCTGGAGCTGGATGTGCTCACACCAGCAGTGAACACAGCCAAATCCACGTGGTAACTTTGTGGCTTTTGCAAACACTTTTGAATTTCTCCCAAGAAATGCATCTCCTAGTTGGCCACTTCCTCATTTGCATCAGCACATCTTAAATCTGAGTCCTGTTCAGCAAATGCCCAGTTTATTCGTTACTCACATTGTCATAAATCTTACAGAAAAGCAATTATGAGGAAATCATATTTCATACTTTTATGGAATTCCTTAAAGCTGATGAGAGCGGCCAGATGGCTATTTTCATCAATGAACCTTGGATAGAGCATTAGGAAACAGAGATGGTGTCTTTTAATAGACCATTATTACCTGCCTTGGGTGCAAGGAGCTCTCATGCATCCCAAAAGTACATTAATGGCAGAGTGAAACACGACTTAGGAATAGTATCTCCAGAAAGGGCCTTATTTTCCCTCTTAAAATGATTTCAAGTGGGTTTAGCTTTCACTGACTGCTGCATGCACGTTCAGCATGGGAGGCTGGTGGGGTGAAAATACATTTCCAGCCCCTTGATAAGGAGTCAAGGGGCTCCTGCCCTGCACAGGAGCCACTGCAGGTGCTCAGTGTGGGTGCCAGGGGTAGCTCAGGGCTGTCTGTGCAGGAGTGAGGGCATGGATCCTCTCCCAGCTGGAGCAGGCAATGGCACCATAAACCAGCAGAGGACCCTAAAGTCTTTCCACATGTGACTCTTAATTAAAGTTATGAATTTTAAAGGGTTCTTTTTTCTCTTTTGGCTGCTTAACGTGAGTTCTTTCTCCTCCTTTCTGCTCAGGTAGCTTTTCCTTTAATGATCTTCACAGATCATCTTTAAGGAAGAGGCAAGCAAGCAATTAATAAAAGTGTGAACAGGTGGTTGATCTGCTACTAAAAAAATCAGTGGTGCAATAATTTCCTAATTATTATTATTATACCTTTTAAAGGTTTTTAGAAACATTATAATATATTTCCCCATTGCTTCTTCTGGCACCCCTCTTGCTCCTGGCATTATTTCTCATTCAGAATAATAATTAATGAGAACTGAGGTATCTAATATATATTTTATTCCTTCTGTTTCAGTCCCTTAAGTAACCATCTTGTCACATTTGTTATGCAAATTCTCACACATTGTGTGTAATTTCAGCAATATGTGAGAATGCCTCTCAAAAATGCCTTGAGTATTTTATTTTATATATTTGTAAAAAATTAACAGGTTTTTTTTTTCCTTGAAAGCAACGTTTTTTTTCCAGAGCCCTTGAGAGAAATGGATGAAGCTTGCATAATTGCTCTTGCTTTATTGAAGTAAAGGAAAGAAACATTTCTAAGCATAAGGTAGTGATAGCAAGAGCGTGATAATGATAATAATGATGATGATGTTGATAATATTTTGTTTTCTTTTTTAAGAGAGCACCCTGGTCTTGCTTTAGGGCTGCAAAATGTACAGCTATCAACAAAGTACAGTCTTCACTTGGATAGGTAAGCATTGTGCACACGTTTAACTAAAGTCAGATCTATCCCTAAACTGTCCCACCTTGTGAACAGTGGAAATTCCTCCTGCACAAAGAGTGACAAGTGGCAGTTTCTGAGAATCTGAATGCCAGCTTCTGCTGGGAACCATCACTGCCTCTGAAATGAGCCCTGGAGTCTCATCAGCTGCACTTGGAGCAGAGCCTGGTGTGGGATGCTCTCACTTAAACTGGGGGAATCTGGAGGTGTAACTCTGGGACTTCTTAGTTTGGTGTTTTCTATGCAGAAAAAAAAAACTCCAATATAGCAAGCCTCTAATTCCCAAAGATTTGAAAAGCTAATTGGGAGGGAGCTAAAACCAGCCTTGTATGCAAATAAGGAGTGATAGTTTGCCCTCCCCATCCTAAAAATCCATACAATAAAAATGTAAATATATCCCTTAAAGGCTTCCTTAATGTACCCCGTAATTTCCTTAAAATTCTTTCCATGATATCAAAATCCTAAACCACTTTGAGATGAGCTATTTTAGGCTGTAATTGGGCTATTCATTCCCTATGCATACAGCGATCCTAATCTAATATGTAACAAGAACTTAAAAGCTAATCAATAATGGAACACGATTCTCTATCAGTAGAGCTGCCTGTTGACTCCTGTGAGAGGGATCTTCACAAGACAGCTCGGCTCTGATGACAGCCTTATATTTATTTTAAACATGAAGTTGAAACATCATCTTTCTCTGTATTGTCACTTCCAATTATTTTTGGAACAAAAACGCCGGGGGGAAAATGAGATCCTCGTCCTGAAGGGTACATTCATATTTGATAAATAGTCACAGATTCTGGAGAATGTTTACTGAAATTTGGGCTTGGAATGCTTCCTTGTGCATTTTACCAGAGCCATTGATTATTCTGTTGTAACATGTGTCCAGGTCATTTTACCAAGCTGCCCCTTTCCTACGCCTCAGAGGTTGAGAAAGAGAAAGGGCTGATTATCCTGGTGTGGGCTTCCACGTCTTCCCTGAATAAAACTAAGGTAAAATTAGCCCTGAGAGGGAATCAAAGTGCACTGTTCCTCAGTGCAAGTCAAGAAGCTCTTTATACCCTCAGGTACAAAAGACAAATTCCCACTTTTCATGGCTGGGCAGCGGTTTGAGATGGAGAAGGAGGAGGGAAGGGTTAAGTGAGTCCACAGATGTGCCTAAACCATATCAATCACAGGCATGAGGAATGCCCCCCCTTTTAACAGGCACACAACCAACCCACACAGCTGCATTTGGAATTTCATAAGCTCTCTCCATAAAATGCAAAGTGGAGGACACCTTGCACCATTCCCACAGCTCTGACCATTTGGGCACTGCGCCCCTTTCCCTGGGAGCCACCCTGGGGAGGAGCTGGAGCCGTGCACAGCCCCCTTGTCCCTGCCTGGAGACAATTAACACGCCCTGCAGAAACAGGGGGGAGGTTTCTGATGTCACACACACTTCTCCCACAAAGGCAGCGGGGTTTAATCTGGAATTACTCAGGGTATGAGGGATCAGGAGCCGGCTGGGAAAGCTCCTCTCCAGAGGGTCCTAAATGCCAGCAATTTCACATGATTATTTATTGAGCTTCATAATAGTGCATATACCCTCATGCACGCCCTTTCTCCTACAAATTACCTTACAACTTCCCAGCCTTCATTACGCTGTAGAGGTTAAAGCTTTCCTAAGTAATCAAAACATCCAGGAAGGAAAGCTTGAGCATTTAGCTAAATGCTGAGCTAAGCTTAAATACTGACCCTATCTCTTAACTGTAAAAAGAACTTTATGTGCACCGTAAAAAGTAATAATTGCTGTGGTAACTGCTCGGTCATGTTAACTAAAGGCATAAATAGAGTTGTGTAACATAGCCAGGGCTAATTTTGGCAGCACAGGGGAGGCGTCCCCATTGAAAGGTTTAATTGATACATATGTCCTATAGGAAAATTTGCTTTTTTACCCCCATAATAGGTATATTTAACATCTTTAAGGCAGTTCTCCTTCAGTCTGCTCCCACTCTTGCCTTGCAGACCATTTGAGTATAGAAGGCAATTAGACAGCTGTGAGGAGATGGCAAATCAAACAGGAGCTGTGTTTACCTTTGTTTCACTCCTGGTTTTAACAGGGCAGTAGTTCAGCCCTGTCCTTTTCTCAGGTGATGCCCCATATTTCTGTGCCACGCAGAAGGAAGGAGTGTAAGTGTGTGTTCCTCCTTTTTGTGGTGGATTATTCCCAAGCTTGGACTTTGCTCTCATTGATTGTTCTTCACATCCTTTTGCCAGTATTTTGATCACTTCCATAATAAAAAAATAATTTAATTTTAGATGCTCTGAGAGGTCTGCAGGATACAGTGCCAATGGAATGACTGGGAATTTTATACAAGCCAGTTCTGGACCTGCAACTACACTGGGCTGAGACAATGCACTTACCCCACCTGCTCAGTGAGACATTATGGGCCAAATGAATTCCCCATGCAGTTGGTAAAGTCACACCCGGTGCATCCAGCCCAAGAAGCAGAATTAATGTGCTTAGATGGAAAAAAGATATCTCCTATCTTTACACAAACACATTCTCCATAAGCCTTAGTTTAGAATTTTCCCTTTGCCTCACTGAAGCTCAGTCTGCACCTTGAATAATACATGTAAGTTTTTGATTGACATGCAGTTCTAAGCATTTAGCTATCTTGATGTCTTGTCAAGTCATCCTTTGATAAGAGCATTTTAGGTGCCATGAAATGTAATCACTTCACTGCAGCATTCTACATTGCAGATTCAAGTTTCTCTGCACATTTTTCAGCTGAAGATCTTGGCAACGTCAATAGATCTGTTCCATGGGCGATTTTGGATGGATCTATTAATATTGCCTCTAAGAGTAATAAGTCCCACTCTTTTACAAAGTGAATCATCTGTCTCTCCTGTGGACAAGTGAAATTCTCTCTCACTGGAGTCGTAGTCCACAAGTTGGCAGGGTTTCCTGTTTTGTTAATAGTCTTCATACAGCAATGAAGTCATTTCAAAAGATGTTCAGCCCAGTTTTGGGGCCAAGTAGTATGTCTTGGCTATTTGTTCTTCTAGACAGGCCATGTCACCATTAGTCATCCTTCAGAATGATGGTTTACTCTCATTATTCACTGACTGCACTGCTTCCGATTCAATGCTCTCCAGCTCAGAAAGATTTTCCTGTGCTAATTCATCTGAATCGTTTCTAGAAGAGTTTATATCGAAGGACACATTCTCAGTGTTAAAAAAGTGCAGTGGTTTTGGAACGGCTTGTAATCCTGGTTCTTTAAAAATGTGCTTTTTGGAGCTGCTTACGCTGTGTGTGTGAGCACAGTGTGTGCCAGCAGGGGTCTTAATGGGATTGATAGTCCTTGGCATTTTTATTTTTGTTCTGTTTGGGACCTCTAGCACACCCTCCTGTCAGACCAGGACTGGGCAAACGTGGCTTCAGACTGAGCACTGAGGCTGTTGCAGCAACACCAGCAGCCCCAGCCTGTTTTAGGACATGACTCCCAGAGACCACCCCTCACAAGGCTCTAACCTGGCCACCTGACAGCATTGTTTTACCTGATCACTCACTTCAAATGGGGATGACTGAGATCTCCTGGAATGGCTCAACACCATGGATTTTTGGTAGAGCTCAAGTGATTTGTGTGCCCTGATGTGGGCCCATCTCCTCCCATGTTAGTTTATAGGCAACAGGCAGTTTCTCTGGTGCACATCTGGATCTATGTACCTGGAACTCAGGACAGGAGCTTTATTTTTTTGAAATAGTTTCATTTCTGAATGAGTTTTCATTCACTTGAGGGCTTCTTGGTTTGGTTGTGATTTCTGAACTGCCCCCTCAAACAGAAGTCTCTCAGGTTTCCTGTACTCTCACATTCCTGGGTTGACATCATCTCGTGTGTCCTACTTCACTGAAGCCATCTCAGAAACCCAAGGAAACAGAATAAAGGACATGCTGTAACTCAGGCTGAAGTTTTCTGAGTGCTCTGGGGAGAACCAAGAGAAGTCACCCTAAAACTGGGGAACTTCTGGGGTCAGAGTGAAGACAAGCAGAGTTTTGACAACTGAGAAAAGAAAAAATGCTTTGGAACTAGAACAAGAGTTGCTCAGGTGTTCACAAGAAACAGAAATTCTGTTCTTTTAAAATTTTCTAAATCATGCTAATTACCAAGAGTATGTTGAGCATGTGATTCCATGGTAGGCCCCAAAGATCCTTCGGACTGATGTGTACAACATTAACTTAACTCTTAATAAAGCTCACATCCCTTGACTTTCTATAGAGTCAATGAAAAGACAGAGGACATAACATCTAGCCAATATTAGTTATTTATTGACCTGAGTACAGACTTGTATTCAGACTGCCTTGAGTGGCCTCTTAGCTTAAAAAAACCCAACCCAAACTCAAGTATCAGACTGGTCAGGGTGAGCCATCTTCTCTGAAGTTGCCAAGTTTCTTCTCTTGGTGATCAGTGGAAGGACTTGTGTTTCCAGTTGATAAATGTGGGATGTTTTCTCTGAATACCTGGATGGGTTTTGTCTTACGTTTGGAGGAGCCTGTTGATGTCAGGTGCCTGGAGGCCTTTGTGTGTTTGCAGGGTGGGAGGTCTGCTCACTCACAGCCCGGTCAGCTCCCTGTTTTAAAGAGAGAAAACACAGACCTCAGCTCTGCCCATCACTGCCCACCTTAACAACTTGGCATTTTCCTTTGGCAGCACTTGAAACTCTGCTGATTTTCCCTCACCCTTCCATCTTCCCTCTCCCATCTCAGAACACTTTTTTTTTTGGGTTTTCTGATTCCCATTTGGCATGGCTGATGTCTGAGCCCTGGAATTACTGATTGTGCTTGTTGCTGCTTAGATCCCTTCAAGCTCTCCAAACGGGTACAAAGCTCTGGGCTTTCAGCCAATTTACTCACAGGTTTATCATATGCTGACATTGTTTCTCTATAAATAGGTCTACCTTTACTGACATTATTGATTCAACTGCCTCTCTTCTCACTAATTCTCCTTTTAATGTATCCAACCCACCTTGGTATTTCACCTAATGAAAAGCTGAAGTCAGAGGGGTAGAGGTTGAAGAGGTTAAACTGTGAGCATAAAGGTCCTGGGCTTTAAAGTCAGAGTTTGCTATGGGAGACCCACAAGCTTGTCAGTGGAGCCAATCTGCAACTCCAAGCTCTCTTTTCCACCAGGAAATATAAGCCATCAAGTCAATTTCACATTTTATTAATAATAGTTTGAAATAAGAAGAGATTATTTTGCAAACTGCTCCATCTGATACATTTATGGATTAACAGTGATAACACAGACCCTAATCTGCCCATCTTTGGTAAAGAAGGAGCAAATTATCCCTCAGAGATAGGAGCACATCTCACTTGCTGTTTGTCTTGGAGTTAATCCAAATGAACAGACCAAAGATGTGGTTGTCTTGCTTGTAAATTAAATTCAGCTTCAATAGATCATTTGTGCATTTCCTATATATAGGGTTGGGATTATTTTTTTTTTTTTTTTTTT
>VXBN01003318.1:434920-486409 GCA_013397395.1 Sinosuthora webbiana | reverse complement strand
CTGTGGTGGCAGTTTCTGTGCACAGCCCAGCCCAGCAGGAGTGCTCAGCAGCAGCCCTGTCCTGCATGGGCAGGGACAGTGCTGCACCCTCACCACAGGGAAGGGCCAGTGGCCCACCCAGGCACTGTGGTGGCCACTGGGTCACCCACCGTGCCCTGCAGACACCTGAAAATCTGGAAATTCATTGCACCCTTGCAGGAAACAAGTTCTCCAGAGGCAGCTGAGGGCTGGGGAAGGCCAGGCTGCAGAGCAGGGCTCAGTGACCAGGGCTGGGATCAGGGCTCTGCAGGGAAGAGAAGGAGAAAGCTGCAGAATGACATTGGTGTGAGGGGAAAGTCCACTGGCACTCAGCACTGGGAGCCATTCGATATGAACAAACCTGGTAGCAGCCCTGCAAAAGGCTCCAGGAAGCTCCAGAGGTGCTGGGGAAGCTGCACTGACAGAGCAGCACAGTTCTGACAGATCTCCAGGTGCCACAACATTCTGGAAGAGTCCCAGGTGGAGAGCCACCAGGAGTCACAGGCACACTGACACAATCACCCACCACTCACACGGAGAGCCGGGATAAATCCCTCGGCAGTGAGAAAGGGGAGAGTCTTGGTTTAGAGTTCCACTGAGAGGTTTTTATTCCATCTTCACATGAAGGGGCCCAGGGATGATGGCAGGGGCCTGCGTGAGGGACCAGGGCGGAGTTGGGGACAGCAGCCAATGAGTGAGGGAGAAAGTGGTGCAGAGGCGGGGCAATGCACAAGGAGAACCAATGGGGGAACAGGGGCGGAACATGGGCGGGGCTTGCACCAAACCAGGGCCAATGGGGCTTCAAGGAAGGGAGAACATTCTAGAGCAAGGACATATAAGGGAGAAAGGGGCGGGGAGGCCAAGGGGCCAATCTGGAGAGCAGAACTGGGGGACATTTGAATAACAACCAAAGAACTCTGGGAGGAGACCGCTTCTCCTAACGTGATGGGACTTGTCCAGATTAAGGGACACCCCTCCAAGAGAGCCTCAGGTGCTCTGGTTTAAGAGGTGCACTGGCCTCCACATCCAGGGATATCCCTGAGGCAGCTCAGCATCTTCACAGCTCAGCTCAGCTCAGCTCTCTCCTGCCCTCACTGTGCCCCCGTGCCAGGCTGGCAGAGCAGAGCCCTCCTTGGTTTATCTTGTGACATTTGGGCTGCTGGCCTCAGCTCTGGCATGGCTCACCCAGGCCATGGAGGCCACTGGCAGCCACCCTTGTCCCTGCCAGGCCGGGAGCCCTCATTCTCCTGGTGCCACCTCGGAACTCCCTTCAGCCAAATGTCCTCAGCAGGGCAGGATAGGGAATTAAACACTCCGGCCTGGCAGGGGAAACCACCGGGGCTGCCAGAACAATATGTCATCAAACCCCACACTGAAACCAAACGGCTTCTCCCTCCCCAAATAAATCATCAGAAAGGAGAAAATGTTTCGCATTTTTAAAAGTTTAGGCTATCTCTGACTTCAGACATATGGCCATTAACCTGGGATTTAATCAGGGATTTTCATTTGCTCCTTGTTCTGAACTATAATGAGCCCTTTAAGAGTGTAAATAAAAAGATCTAAAGATTCAATAAACTATAATGTCACAAACGGCAATCAGCTACATTGTGAGGCTTCAGTGTTAAAAAGCATCTCACAGCTGGAAACAAATGCTTCTATATAACATTGTAAATAACCTCTAAGCCCACTACTAATTAAACTGAAGCCTCTCTTCTCCTGGGCATTGAATATATGAACCAATTAAGAAAATATAATTTGTTTTCTGAGAGACCTGTGCTGTACCTTTTAAAAAAAATGAGGAGGGAAAGAGATCTAGAAAGACACAGAGAAAGAGAGGGAAAGGAAAGAGGGGGAAAGAAAAGAAGAAAAGAGTTTCACAGGAGGGACCACACTGATGTGCCGGGGTTACAATAATGAGACATTTCTGCTTTAAGCAAATTTTGCACCTGTAACCTGCAGAAATATAGCCATAGCACTTGAAAAATTACTTCAATGCTGCACAGTGCCATGAAAATTTATCTTTGAGATGATTTTATTGCATGGTTACCCTAGGCAATTAAATCAATAAATCTTAACTGTCAGAGAGGTTGGCCTACTGCCAGGAATAAATGAAATGCACGGAATCAGTAAATAAAAGGTTTCTGACAACTCATTCTAGGAATTATTTAGCAGTTGGGCTTTTTGTTGGTGGTGGTGTTGGTGTTCCTTTTGTCTCCCGCATTTATTGACATTCTCCATGAGAAATGATTATGCTAACATAAACAACGTAACCCGGGGATGTAGATGGATGGGGGGAGAAGAGTCAGGCTCTTCAGGGTAATAAATTACCCTCCTGGAACCGCAGACAAACAGCAACTTTGGGGGGCTGATAGCGCTGGCAGAGGCAATTAGAGAGCCGGGGGCTGAGCCATGGGCTGGCAACACAAGGGCAGCCCCAGTGCCAGGCACGGGGAGCTCCGTGTGCTGGCCCAAGGTGCCTCATTATTAACGTAGATGTGCTTTTCTCATTGATTGATTCCGAGATGATTGAGATGGAAATGCCTCCTTGAGACGCGGAGGTGACGTTTCCGTTGATCCAGAGTCCAGCGCTCACCACAGGAGATGCCAGTTTTGACAGTGAGATCATAGTTACGCCTGTGTAAACCCTGAGTGGTCAGGGCAGCTGCATTGTTTTTCATGCTGCTGTTACAAAAGTGAAGGCCCAAGTCTGTTTTCACTTACCCTGGGGTTTGACGTTTTAGGTTAGTGTGGAATAACCTGTATTTAGCCTTAGGCTCTGGCTCTCTCACTCTGGTGAGATCAGGTGACCTGATTAATAAACTGATAGATTTTTAGTCATCTACTCTGAGTACCAACAGGCCACCAAGTTCACTTGGTAGGTCCTAGTTCAAAGCTTCCTTCCCTGGCTGAACAAGCCCATTCCTCCAGCAAGGCAGCAGCTGGTGGGATAACAATGGGGGCAGCCCTGGCCATGGGGCATCTGCACATTCCCCATGTGACAAGGACACCGATGGCACAGCAATCTGCTGAGGGAGGCCTTGCCTGCCTACAACTGAACTAATTAGATGGTTTGCAGGGCCAGTCCCTCACCAGCATTGGGGCAGTCTGGAGCATATGGGTGTGTCCTTGAGCCAACACCAGCTCCATGGAGCCAAGAAGGGATTTATTTGAGCAGTGTGGAAAAGAGCTTGCTGTGAAAATGTCTGTATTCAGTCTCTGGACACCCAAGTGACCTTCAGTCACAGGAGCCCTTGGGGACAAACTCATCTTTCTCTGCCTGAAGCTGGCAGAGGCTCACCAAAGCCTGGTCCAAGCCAGAGACATCATGTCATCTTGGCTGGGGAGTATTTCATTTGAAAGTATTTCCTTCAAGGTCCTCTATGTTTTCTCAACGTCAATGTCAGAGCTTCCCAGCCACATTGCTCCTCTGACATGTCCAGTCCCAGACATTTTGCAGCCTTTGTGCTCCCCTGTGGCAAATTTGCTGCCTCCCACCGTGGGTGTGTGGAACCAGGCAGGGGGACACAGGAACAGCCAGTGCTGGGTGGTGCCTGGGGCACTGGGAATGTCCTGGACACTCACCTGGAGGAGGCTTCTCGTGGCTGATCAGCTCCCAGACCCAGCATTAGAGATCTGAGTGCTGTGCTGAACTGAATGTCACACCCATTTCCAGGTACAGATAAAGCCAATGGAGTTGCACAAGGCTGATTGGCAAGCAGCTTCTCATTGCAGATAATTCCCTGCCAGCATATCCTGAGATAGGTGATTGCTCTTAAACTGGTGGTTTGAAGCCTTCTTGTTTAGCTCCTGCTTGATAGGCAGGGAATGTAGAGCTGCAAGAAAAAAAAAACCCAAACAACACACACATAACCTCCCCAAAAAATCAAAACCCAAAACAAATCCTAAAAAGTGCTGCAGAATTTGCTCTTCTGTAGCTCCTATGACCAGAAAATTTTACTTAACATTAGCTTGATGTGTGGTTCTCTTGCTGAACACGTTTACATTAGCTACAATAAAGTCCTTCCAAATGTGTGGACATGGTATGCAGAGAAAAAAAAGAACCCATGCACACGTGCCTTTTTCAATAAAAAGATATCACTTTGAAATTCAGCTGGTAAGTGAAATTCCTCCCTATTATGTAGAGTTGATGTTGCATTGCTTTCCTTCTGGACCACGTGTGTAGGAGGGGCTGAGGAGTCTCAGCCTTTCAGTGACAGTATTTGGGCTGTGCTTTCTGCTCCTTTAGCTCTGCAGACCACAGGAAGCTCCAGCCAGACTTTATAGATATAAATAAGGCTTCACAAGCTCTTCATCTTTCGTGCTGGCAGTGAAACATCCTGTGGTCTAAAGCAGCTTGTCATGGGCCAAACTCATTCCTGGGGGAGTCGTGCAGTTAAATCATCTTAACTGGCTGCCAAACTGTAGTGCTTCCTTCTCTCACTTGAGAGAAGCTCTTTGGAGCTCTTGTGAACATCCTCCTCCATTGCCTGAGTTCCAGCCAGGGAGGGAGGGAAGGAAGATGTCTCCCTGGCTGTGCAACAGGGCACACGGTACTTTGCCCAAGGTTGTTGTGAAATTGTGTGTGAAAATGAGCATCCAAATGCCCATCTTCCACTTCCCCTGCCATTGCCATACTTGGAGGAGACATTTCTCCCTCCACTCAGCAGGGTGGCATCTTTCCCTCCTGCGGGAATCCCACGTACTGGCTGTATGAATAATTATCCCTTTTTTATTTCCAGAACTTCTGGGGGGTTTTTATTCTGAATTGAGCAGTCACACTAACAGTGCTGTACAGCACAGTTTTATGTGGAGCCATTCATCATTCATAGCTGGGATCACAGAACACTTCACAGCTGATTACAAGGTTACACATGCAGGGAATGACATGAGCTGCCAGTCTGAAGTCAAGCTTCAAGCGGATTTCTGGGCACACCCAGAAGATGAAAAGAGCTCAGGGAGGAGTGAATGGCACACGAAGCATCAGACCTGCCCTCCCTACTGCTGACCCAAAAGACGTCTCTCTGAGATAGCCACAGAGGATGTTTTCTGTCTCCTTGGACACAAAGTGGGCACCCTGACACACAGTGTGCTCCAAACACCCCATTCCAGATTTCCTTCTGAAGTGACTCATGCCTAAGAAGGCCTGGGGCTCCAGCACCTATTTCACAGGTGACTATTCACACAAGTGGGATGATGAACTGGAAAAGCTTTAGTCTGGTCAGACCAAAGAGCTTTAAGCTGCTTCATGAGGTCAGAGTGGTGCTGAGAAGTTGGAAGGCACCAGCTACTGTGCAGCCCTGGTTTCATGCCTGAGGTGTTTTGGTTTTCTGAAATTCTTTTCCCAGGGAATTTTCTGTAAACAAAAGGTATGTTTTTGTAACTGTAACTTTGTTATTCATTCCTTTTCCTAGGAGGGACTTCTTCTTAATATCCCTCTGCTCTGACCAATGTGATTGAAGAGGTTTGTCTTTGTTTCACCAATCAAATTGGTCTGTGTAAAACAGTATAAAAGGGAGACACATCCCAAAAATAAAGGACTCATTTACAGCCTTCTGAATCTCGGAGTCTGTCATTGTGGTGCAAAACAGTGTCAATACTGGACCTTTGTTCTAAAGGGGGCATTGCAACAGATACTCAGCCTCAAATCCAGACTAACACCTACTAGTGTGGCTCTCCAGGCATTCTCCTGTGACACCATGTGCCCCCTGGGCTCACCACCCCGTCCCCAACACTGTCTGGGATGAGATGTCCCCACCCTCCCAGCCAGGCCTTCCTGCAGCACCTCCAGAGCACGCAGCTCTCCAGACTGAGATGGGAATGCATTCAGCAGGACTGTGAGCGTGAGCAAACCACAGAGCAAACCACAGAGATGGCTTTTTTTGCCTGGAGACAGCAGCCTGAGATGGGCTCTGCGTGGGGAGAGCCGCGTTTGTCCCTCCCTGCGGGCACCTCGACCTCAGCTGCCCCGCGAGCAGCAGCGCTGCTCTGCACAGCATCAGCCACATCACACGCTGCTCTGCATCTCCAGAGAGCCCCTCACGTCTCTTCTGAGCTGGTGTTCTTGGCGCTGCCTCTCAGAGCTATTTCTGCCCTGCTGATAGAAAACCTGGCGATTCAGCCCTGCCAGGGAAGGCCCCGGGGACCAAGGCACACAGGGTCAGTGATGCTGATGGCACCGCTTTAGCTGATGCCTGAAGTTTGAGATTTCACGTTTTTTAGACCCTGTGCTGCCCAGGGGTGCAGTTCTGAGCCTCACAGTCAGTGTCACTCAGCTCTGCACAGAGCAGGGACACAAAACAAATCCTTTTCCTGCTGCACACCAAGGACAACTGGGACAAGTTTTCAGGCCCAAAAGCACAAACAAGGGTGGCTGAAGAGAGAAAAGAAGAAGGATGGGACCTCACAACCCGAAGCTGGAATTGGACAATTAAACCCCAATATGCAAATGGACCAAAACTTATAAAAGTGTTAAGACCTCATGACCAGTTGTTCATTTTGTGACCATTTTGGGCCCACCTTGGGTGTAGCCCTGGCCAGGCTCTTGTCCTGCCCAAGGTGGATCCTTAAAGGCCTTTTAATAAATCTCTACTTTATTCTCTGGCTCTGTCCAGTCTCTGTTCCAGGTCACCCTCCCCAAGGCATCACAGCCATGTTGGAGCCCTGGGCTGCTTGTCCAAAAAAACCCTCCTTGGAAGCCTGGCCCCTCTGGGTTGGGTTTGGGACAGGCAGGATTTAGGCCCCTCAGGGATGGGGAAAGCACATTATTGATCCCTTTGCCTCACAGCTGGTATCAGCGCTGCATTATTTTCTAACATCAAGTCATTTTAAGTCGCCGCAATGACACAAACACATTGATTAAAAATTAAAACCAATGACAGCTCTCCCACAAACAGTACTTACTGTACCATACTTATTGTATCCTGGGAGGAGAATGAGAAAATAGCAGAAGACAGAATAATTTATAGTGATAAAATGGGTTACATTTTCATAAAAATTTTATTTTACTTTTTTTTTTTTTAAATAATTCAATGCACTGGCAGTATAATTAATCCCTCTATGAGAGACACGAATGTACCAGTTCAACCAATATTATTTATACAGAGACATTGTGTTTAAAAACAACAAAAGTACATTTAAAATGTTTGTACATAAAGTATTACTGTTATTTTTTTTTTTTTCTGAAGAAGGAACAAATGTAAACAAAATGCATAATTGTGCAACACGTTGGAAATACAAAGCAAAACAGGCAAGATACAATTTTATACATATAAAGCAAAAGAAATCAAACTTTTATAACTATACAACATTTCAGTAATTGCTTGACATTTTAACAGTTACCTTGGTCTGTACAAAACATCTTAACTTATACTTAAAACTTTACAAGAATAACATGCTTGTTCAGAACAAAGACACCTTGTGGAATTGCAATGATTATTGATATGATACTTGCACACATGAGAAAAAAAAAAAAAAAAAAAGAGGCTACTTCAATAGTAAATAAAAAGTAAGAACATAAGAACATAAGGTAAAAGGCCATTTAGTAAACCATAATCTAATTCCAATAGCTAATTAAGTTGCACTGCAATGCAGAAATTAAATCTGACTTTTGCTGGAAGACCATAAGGTCATAATGTTGCTCTATTTCCAGGAACCAGAAGAAAGCGTATATAAATTTTCCTGATATTTTGGTTAATTATACATGCGTACGCACACACACACACACAAAAGAAAAAAAAAATAGGAAAAAAAATAGTATTTGCCACAACAGCCAGAAATGGTGGGTGACAGAACCCACAGACTAGACTACTCCCAACATGGCAGGGTTAAAAAATCAGGACAGCTAGGAAGAGCAAACACCCACCAAGTTTGCCAGGATTGCTTTTTCCGAACCTTAGTTGTATTTTGCCTTTTTTTTTTCTTTCCAAAAGACAGGAAGAAACTTGAATTGCGTTGAGCCATTCCAAAAATTCTGGGAGTACCACAGCCAAGCCAAAAGACAAACCAAAGGAGAGCTCAAAACCAAAGCAAAACATCACCAGATCTTTGTTTTTTGATATGAATTTGATATGAATATGAATCATTTCCATATTCTGTGATGGTATGTCCTAGACCTTTTGAATGTGGGTTTTAAAAAAAAAAAACAGCATTTAAGATTCAGTAGAAGATATGCAATCCAGAGATGTCAAAAAAATACAGACAGGAATAAATTATACAATATTTTATGGAAATACAAGGACTGTCAGCTCGGATGAAACGTACATAATTTTTAAGTGTCCTCAAATGATACACATGGCTAAAATTAAACCCCTGATTGCAGCAACCTAACATATTCAGTGCCTGCTTCTGCAATCTGTGTGCTGAGCACCAATTCACACAGTTACTTCAGTGGGGCAACCTGCTGACCAGGATGCTCAGGGGGAAGAACAGCACAATTGGGCCTAGATAAATATTTGCCAGGACTTCTAAATGTACAGAACCCATTTGGCTTAGAGAAACCACTTTAGCCTGCTGCAGTGTCTTTGAAAGAAAGTAACAGATTCCATCCCTAGACTGAGAGCGTTTATGGCATCTTTGAATTTATTTGCCGTTTTTCTACGCAAGCTAACGCTGATGCCAGTAAATATTTAACCTGGGAGGTAATGAAATTGCAACATGCCTTTAGTTAAAACCAAAACATGTGCCAGCCTAGGTGGCAGGCAGAAATTACCCTCCAATTTTTTTTTTTTTTTTAGCAGGGATTACCTGGTGCTGAATCAGAGTAGTTCAATATATGCTCAGCCTCAGCGTGCATTTATAAAGCTGCTTTAGGGCATGCAGCACAGTATGAAAAGGGAGAGGACTGGTTTTTCAGCTGGTGTAAATCAGCACTGACATCCACAGAGCCACTCAGAGGCACATCAGCTGAAGCTTTGGCCCACAGTCATGCAGCCATCACTCAAGTCTGTATGAAAAACTCAGCTGTGGAAGTGCAGAGTGAGGTGTAATCGACATCAGATCAAAAGTTGCTCTGTTCATCTCGTTCCTGATAATGTGTCTCCATTCTGTGTGGTCTAAAGCCATTTTATGATGTGCTGTACGCTGCATAGCTTCGCAAAGTACAATATTTCCTCACAGGCAGGGATTATGGTACATTAATCATCTCAATGGCATGATCAGTAAAAAGGCATGATGATAAAAGCTTTGGGAGTTTATCTGCATAGAGATACACTGGCACAAAAATTAGTCTGGGGTTCGAGGGTTTGCTCCTTGGTGTGTGCATATTGGATTAACTCCACTGAAACCAGTACTCCTGGACCAGTTTACACCAGCTGAGGAACTTGCACTCTACCTCTGTTAGAAATCAAACATTTGTGTTGCTGTCCACTATTCAGTTCTTCCGTAAATTCAAGGGTAAATGTCTCCTGCCAGCGGATCAATGCTTCTCTGTGTCTGTAACGTTGTCACTGAAGTCAGTGGTGGTTTCCCTGAGCAAGGGCTGAGACAACACAGGGTCTGGTTGAAGAGCAAATCTGCTTGCAGTTATTCAGCTCTAGTCCAGAGACCTGGAACTACTTTCAGTGAGATGAGTTTGCCAAGCCAGAACAAAACCGGATGGAATTCCATTCAGTTAACTGGGTTAATGCAACTTAAGTTCTGGCCTAGTACACATAACTCCAGTAAGGCTATGCCATTTTTGTTATCCAGCTTCTCCTTTGATAAACAGCACTCAGCAAGCTCTGTAAGACTTGCACTAATGCCATGTGACAGCAGAATTTGGTGCCATGAATTCCACCAGTTGAGCCAAGTTACTTTACATTTGCTTGGGTCAAATTTTGGTCCATTGTAGTTACATTGTTGTTAAATAAAACAAATTCACCTCAGAATCTGACCTTCCTTTGAATTCTGAGAAGAATATAACTGAGAGGGCTATCTATACTTGAAAGGTCTTTCAGTGGTATTACAAGAGGGTGATACACAGCCGTGAGTAAACTCTTATCTAGCACAGAGAGCTTATGGGACTTGCAGATAGAACTCAGTTAAAATCCGAGAAGAAAACAAGTCTCAAACAGCTGCACTGTCCACTCACATGTCTTTTTGGACTCAGCTGGAGCCCTGTAAGCACGAGTGGTTCTGTGGACACCACGATTTAAATTCCAATTCTGTGTACAGTGGGTATTGGCTGGGTTCTGTGCTGTCACTGTGTGCACAGCTCCTGTCACCTTGACTGGCATTTCAGACACAGTGCAAGTACAAGTGAGTGCTCAAATCCCAGCCCACCTGCAAGAGCTGAAAGCACTGCAGAGCCACAGCTCTGCTCACCCAGGCTGTGGGGCTGGGGTCCCTCAGTCCTCTCGGGAACAGCCCTGCTCCCCCAGGACATGGGCAGGGCTTTGTGGGGATTCACACCACACACACCTGCAGTGGTCCCACACCCAGGGCAGGCTGAGGGCTCTGTGCGGCTCCACAGCCTGTGGGAGGCAACATCAGGCCACACAATGCTGCCTAAGGTGGGCCTTTGGGCTTGGTCCTTGCTTCTGTTGTAAAAATAAAGTAAAAATTATGGTTTAACTGGATGGTGACTTCAGGGTAGTGACAAGAATTACGTCTCTGTGACATGAGGTGGCACTCTGAGGTGGATTGAGGAACTGGATGAGGTGGTGCTATATTCTGATTTCACAGGATACCACTGTATGGGTATTATTTTGCAGGACACATCAACAGTAATAAATCCCCCTTTGCCAAGAAGCACACAGCTTAAATTCACAATGTCAGACCACAGCAGCTTGCCCCACTTCCTTTAAACCACTCTTGACGTTTTTACCATTGCCTAATATGATTACAGTGCCAGTGCCTGACGTGTCACTACACACCCTGTGGTTCTGGGAACAGCTTTTCATCACGGCATTTCTGCTGCAGCGCCTCCTGATGAGGCCAGGTTTGATTCTCATCTGACACCAGTTTTATGCAGTAACTCATCTGCACCTGAATCTGCTCTCATCCCTCCCCACGGAGCCACGTCCTCCCCTGAGCTGAGCACAAGATCTGAACGCAGTCTCTCCTGACTTCAGCAGCCACCACAAGAGGTTTAAACTGGTGTGAGATGATCAGAATCTCTGATCTTGGAAGACAAAACATCTCTGAAACAAAATGGCTTAAGGAAAGCTACCAAGTCCATCGGGAAGGCAGGTCTGACAAGGGTACTGGGGAGAAGATGACTCCAGGTCAGGCAGGAACGTTTTGCATTCAGTGGCAGAAATGTTTCAGTGATGAAGGAGACCCTAATGGCTTTTAGCCTATAAATTTAGGCTGAATGTCAAGTGGTATAACCAAAATATGCTCCTATACAGACATATCTCATTAGACAACAGAGAATGCCTGTATGCACTGGTGTGCTCTGGTTATATCATGGAAGTTCCAGGAGGATTATTGGAAACTGAGGAATTGAGCTCTCCCAACATTAAGACTTACTTGTATTTATAAAGTAGCATGTGAAGTAAAGCTGGAAGATGTCGTAAGGACAGTAGATTAATTCCCCATCTTCATCCCCTTTGCCTCACTCCCAGTGCATTCAGGTGAGCTCAGGGAGATGCTGAGAGGGAAAGGCCCTTTGCAAAGACCCCTTTGTCTGCAGCCTGCCTGCAGCTGGGACACTTCTACGCTCGCTTCAGAACGACAACTTAATTTTCTTTGGCGACTCGTTAAATATTTTGTCTTTCTTAAAACTTCGAGACGCTGGCCTATAGCAAATGAGTTCACCTGAAAAACAGCACATTCAGTTGACACAGCACATTCAGCTCTCACAGGGACCACAGGACTAAAATGACAGAGCTGTTGCTACTTTCTGCCACACCTTCATTGTCTGCAAGAGGCAGTAGATGCAAACAGGACTGTGCACAAACTACAGAGGAACACTTGAATAATGCCACTACCACTAGCAGTGGGAGGAGTGTTTTCTGTTTACAGCTACCACATCTTTTCTCCTGTGCCACGAGGTAATGAACAGGGACTTTCTGCTGCAAATCCACACATAAATCCACACGGATGTGTACACACACTCACACTCACGGGCTTGCTTCAGTGCTGCATGGAGTTACTCCTGAACTCCAAGTAGTGAAGTATGTTAATACTTAAGTCAGAATCCTTACCAGCCCCATTTTTTTAATCTGTTAATTTACACTTACAAAACGAATAAATTGGATTTAGACAGCATTAAATGCTGATAAAAAACTCACTGAAACAGTTTTTTTCCCAAAGTACCTGAAAACATCGGTGAATTTAAACTGTCATAATAGGAGAACATAATAAAACCTGTGAAATTTAAAAAAGCACGGAAATTAAATTCCAGACTCAACTGGCTTATTTTGTTTCTTTAGGAGGAATGATCTCAAAACCTGTTTTTTAAAATCCCCCACATAACTATCAACAGATCTGTCTCTACCTTTCAAAGGAGATAATTTATAAATGAGGCAATCTATTCACAGAGAGAATATTGAAATAACTGAGAGTCCAAAGAACATGTAAGAAAAAGTGAAATTAAGCTACAAGACCATGAAACTTGCCACCAACACTGTCACAAAAAGGCTTTCCCTCTGCTCCCTGCTCTACAGCACCCAACACATGGCTGGAGATGTTCACTGCACTCGGAGCTGGATATTCTGCCTGCACACTGCCAAATACTTCAGACCTGCTGCAGCCCTGGAAGTGGAGGTTAAGTGCTATGTAAATGCATCTCTTGAGCATTTAGGACTTGGCTGCCCTTGGGTCTTGCACCCCAAACGCCTGAGTTTAGCCCTTTACAGGCCTGCTCCCTTCACTGCTGAACTCTTGATATTGCTCCAAACCTTCTCAGGCATGGGTCACAAATGACAGTCTTGTCAGTTCTGGCAGTGTTTTATGAAGCTTGGTGTCCTTCTTAAATCCAGCTACAAAAGTCAAGAGATTGCATCACTGTTCCAGTTTATCACTATTAAAAACAAATGTGTCAGTTCCAGCCCTTGGCATGCTTGTAAAATGCCTGAAAATGTGTCATGAAATCAGTCCCAAAGCTCGGCATCCAGAAGGCAGTACAAGAACCAGAGTTTATTAAAAAAAAAAAAAAACAAACCAAAAAACCAAAACCAGACCACAATTTTAAGCCGATCTTGTAATTTTTGGTGCTTGGTTCACGAGTTTGAAAGCCTGAATTAGGCAGTTTTAAGTGCAGACATTGCAAATGCCCAAGCACAGACATGCTTCTTCCCCACGGATTGAAACAAACAATCTCATTTGATTAGCTCTGCTGGAAGTAATATTTTAAGGGGTAAAATGATTCCACGAAGATGACACGTTGGCAATTGAAATGAGATGAATATAGTGCCTGTAAAAGTGCAATAATCCTTAATAACTAACCCAAAAGAAGCATCATCCCCAGGGATAAGACAATAATTTACTCCCCATATTTAATTTGTTTCTAAGCCGCTTTTGAAACAAGACTGCTAAATAATAAGTCAGCTTGTGATCCTAGACTTGACTTATTGTCACCATGCCATTGATTCAGGATACATTTCAACCTAAGTCACAGGATGCAAAATCAGGAGGGCTAATTCCTTAAGCTGTTTAAGCAAAAGACTGTGAACATGGGGTAAATTCAGAGATAGGAGCCTGTTTACCACAAGCAACAGGGGAAAGATAATACATGGTGATCACTGAGCGAGTGCAGCAAACTCTGAAGAGTCCCGTGTCTGAAGACTGTCTTTCCAGACATCACTGTCCCTTGTAAATGCATGGAAGTCTTGGATTTCAATCTACATTAAAGGAGCAACTGATGACACTGCACTTAATTAGACTGAAATAGTTATTTGCAAAAAGAATGGAAAACTCTGGCTTATGACAAGAGCAGCCCAACCTTACTTCATCTCAAGTACCCAACCTGTTAAAAAAAAATAAATTATTTCAAACGTTTCATTTTCTTTTCCTTGAAAAAAAACCCTCGACCACCACCATTCATCTACATTTCTGAATAGTTCTCACTGCCATGGTTTTATTCATTAGCTACTGGGGCCAGAGTTGGCGTGACCAACGTGTCAGATTCAGGTTTCAGCCGTGTCACTGAAACCCTCGGAGAACAGGTAAGGGTGAATCAACCACTTCAGGAACTGGAATGTGCAGTTAATACAGGATGTGCATGTTCTGCAAATGTCCTTTTGCAGAAAACCCTACACTGGATAATTTCTCTAATGATGCACGTTGGCTGTGTTTACTGTACAGCCTTGTGGAACAAAACATTAGGAATGATTGATTTGTAAGGAAAGGCTGTACTGCAGGGAGCTAATATGCAACAGCTACAAAATGTTTGCCTTAAATGTGCACTGGGCAGAGTCCTTAAAACTGCTCTTATTGCAAATATCCAAGGCCTGCTCTAAAAACCTTAACAGTCTGAACCTTTTAAATGCAAATTTGTCCTATTTATCTGGTCACAACCCAGTGAGTAGAATCCAATAACTCACCAGATTAAAGAATACACAGGTTTATATAGCAGAAGGTAATTGCAATTAACTAACATCTGGATGGCATTTAATACACATATTGTATTATTTCAATGAGATGAGACAGAATAATATTTACATTGCTATGAGCACTTTCTGTTTATAGAAATGGAATTTACAGTTCAGTAAGGTATGCAGGCGTTATATCAAGAATGAGATGAGAGCATTTAAAGTCTTGTGAATTATTGATATAAATTCATTTTGTTTTGTTTCATGCACCAGCGCTTCTTGCAGCGGCACCAGAAGAGCAGTGCAGTTTATAACAGGGGGAGAAAAAAAAATAAGAGGAAAGAGCAAATGTGAAATGGTGCAATTTATTCACAATTGCTTTGAAATTCTATCTGAATTGTCTCATTATTATTCACGCATTAGAGGAATGGTCCAAAACATGACAGCATGGGTAAACAGATGCAGAGCTTGGAAAAAAGGTAATCTGACTGAAGTATTCATGGCCATTATTAAACAAATGTTATATTGCTTTGGGGTAAATCTGGTGATTTTATTTAATTTGACATTGTTTTCAAGATAGCAAGATAATACTGTTCGTTTCTAACGCTCTGAAATGAAAAAAAAAAAACAGGTGAAAAATTGATGCCACATGGAATTATAATGTTTCAAGAGTAGCTGGTTAGTTAAAACTTCTAGATAGTTCATGAAGAATCTGCATACACTTATTAATGGACTTCTACGTACAATATCAATGCTTAGAGTGCAGCAGTCCTGTTAAAATCTGCTTTCAGTGAGTCACTATGCAAGGAGAGATTGTTCTATGAAGAAAAATCTTGGATAAGTATTTGTTTGAGACTAAACAGTGAAACAGAAAGAAAATTCACAGATTTAGTATAGGAATGGTAGGTAAGACTAAGAAAGCTAATATTTTGAGACTGCCTAAAAACTGCAATAAATTCTGCCGCCTACTGAAATTATTAAGCGAACAATAAACAGGAAGAATGGAATATCAAAACCTCATTGCATAGTGTGTCATCATTCTTTAATGAGGCATTCCTTCAACCTTTTACCTCTTAACACCTTTGGTGGTCTTACATTATGTACCTGTAAGATATTCAATGTTCTCTTTTAGAGATTAAACCTATAGGAAGTACGAAATCTTAGGAATGTACTGAGTCAGGTAATGATGCCAGGATTAAGCATCGAAAAGCTTGGTTCAGGTTCAGAAGATGATTTTGAATGACTAGCTATAACTTCAACTAATTTATTTCAGAAGGGACTTCTCATATATACCCTCAGATACTTAAGACGCTTTGTACTATTTCTCAGGAATCCATATCTTCTCAAAGTGCTTTTTTTTTTTGTTTTGTTTTCACTTGAAGGCAGCATGGACTTAAAACAATACTGCAGGGAATGTACCGTTCCATAAAGCACATAAGGATGGCAGGATCCAGGAGACACAAGGCATAGAAAATTGTCAAAAATGATTAGGATGGTACAACAACATACTGCTCTTGAGTCGTAAGTTTCATTTACGGTGACTTCTACTTCCAATAGATAGGGTATTAAAAAAGGCAATAAAAATGAAGTTACATGAATAAACTTCCAAAAATGAGTGGAGTTCCACCAGTGATCGTCTCTGCGCTGGTAGAGGTAGAAGAATGGGGATGTCATGAGCAGGGCAGCAGTCACTACAACAAATGGGCCTCGATGCGGAGCCAGTGGAGTCCCTGGCGAACGTAACGAACCAGATTGGTCATACTGCTGTGTTGTGTTAAGGGTCCCATCACTGAGTCCAGGTCTACAAAGAACTCTGCAACACACAAGAACACAATTGTTTCAGGCAGCGGCACAGGAATAGAGGTGTTACCGTGATTTCCCACCCCTGTGGAAGCCTGCTCCAAGGCCTCAAGTCAAATCCGGTGCCTGCCTGAGGGTCAGCACCCCTCAGCCCAGAAATCCTGAAATTTTCAGCCTCCAGGGTTCCAACAGGGAGCAGCACAGTGTAATCCAGTGAGTTCTAAAGACAGTTGTGTACCCGAGCACGTGGTCCGTAAGAAAGAATTTAAACAACAACAATATATTGTAACAAACCAAATTAGATTATCCATGCTGGAAGTCTACCACAGGATGGTAAGAGTGCTTGCCAGTAGTCTTCCTTTAACTCTGATGATCTGCACTGTCAGTTTTCTGAGATTAGGTTTGGCTGACTGTATGATTTAAATAGCTGGCAATGAAATCTTGCATCACTTTTCCATGCTGTACTCTTTCCCAGACATGAAGGGCTAGACTGGATCTTTCCAGACTGGAAGACCTTTCTTGCTCTTTGCCCCACCCTCTAATTTCTGTTACTGACACTGCAGCAGTTTTGGCCCTTTGCTCATCCTGCTGCAGCTGCAGGCCCCCAGAGGATGAGTGTGGGATGGGAGCAGGGGAGGAAGAGGAGAGAGACAACACAGCAGGAAAACAACACCTCGGAGACGGGAACCTCTGAGGGGGAAGAATCCCAACCCTGGGATTCCTTGTGGGGAAGGGTTAACAGGAGGTCACCAAACAGAGAGCCCCAGTTAGGAAGCTGCACACCAGTTTACTTCATGTCATGTGTTAGATGCTCTCTGGGTGAAAGACTAATCCTGTTAGGGCCAACAGACCTTTCCTAATTGCTGTCAATGGAGAACTGAATTGTGTTCTGCATTCTCCCACAGTTCTTTATGCTGGCTGGGGCACAGGCATTCCCACATATACAACACTTACACTATATTTAGGCAAGTGGGAACCTGCTCTCAGTTAAAGCCCCTCAGAGCTCAGATAACAACCAACAATCACAGTAAGGAATGGCTGAGCCCTCACATTCTCACCCTGTCTGCAATCCAGCGTGCTGAGCCAGCCAGCCCTGCCTTGGCTGCACTTCAGGAGAGCAGATGCCGGGTACAAAATCATTATCAGTACTTTCTTCAGCGAGTAAGTGCTGCTTTGAGGTCTTCTATCCAAGTATTGACAGCCTGACCCTGGTCAGCTTGGGAGCTACAGCAGTATCAGAGCACAAAGTGATTTGGCTGGAGGCATAATGAGAGCTCAGGGCTAGCACCAGTGCTGTTCAGATGCTGCAGCCAGCAGCTACTTTTAATCTTCCTTTCTCTGTCTTTCATTCCCCTCCTCCAGTGTAAAATCAATACATTTTGAAATGAAATAATGCACTACCCTGCTTGCATTCTAGAGATCTCATTCTAGGCTCAAATAAACAATAATTGCTTTAAACGCCGAGAATTCACCTTAAAGCCTAATTTCAGGTTAAGATTTCTTGAAAAAGCTACAAGCACTGAAGCCACTTAATAAATTTATGTGTGAGAGAACAGGACTATCCCTACAGAGCTGATAGTTTTCTACTGTAGGGAAGAAGTCCTGCTTTCTTCAGAAGCATAAAAAGAAATGATCTGATCTTGTAAAGTCAGCGGAGAGTTTGATGTTTTAGATGGTGAACAACACCACTTCAGGTGATCCAACACAAACCTTCCCAAGGGCTTTGGGGAATCTCCAGTTTAGTTTGGCCTGCTACAGACGCAGATTTATGCCAAACCCCATCTCTTCTCCCCACACTCTCAACTCTGTGGACCAGGGGAAATTCCACCAGAGGTACATGGCAGTGTGTTCCTGCTTTCCTTTTCAAACCAGAGCAGCTTGGCAGGTCACAGTTCTGCTGTTCTCCCTCTTGCTATGCGTTTTTATTTTAATGGCACATCTTTTGTCAGGCTGACAAAGAAAGGCTTCTGTCTGCTGCTCTGAGCCAGCTGGACATGAGTCAAGTTCAAACTGGGAGAGCGCAGGCAGACTCAGAGGAGCACAAAACCTAAGCTGACAGCCGTGGACAAGGGGCGGCTGCACAGCTCCTACAACGTGGAGGAAATTTCTTGTGACTGCATGGGCATGACCTAAGAAACATTGATGACAGCAGGAAGACCCAGAGGTAATTGCTGTGAGGCCACAGTTTTATACCCATCTCAGGACAGATCATCAAGGACATATTCTTATGCAAGACACTCCCTGTGATTCAGAGGACGACAGAAACGATCAGAGTTGACCACAAAAACCCACAAAAGTGACTGAAGCTGGTTGGTTTGGTTTTTTTTTAAGGAACAATATTTTTATCTTATCATGGCTTCTTTGCAGGTTTGTGGGTTTTGTTTTTGATATCATTCTTATTTCAACAGGAGGTGGGGAAATCTCATCTTTCATAATGAACTGACTGCCCAAGCTCCTGAGGGAGAGGCCAAATGACGGCCTGGGACTCACAGCAGAGTCTGGGGTTTGCACTGTCCTGTTTGCTGTCACGGGGCAGTTTTGAACCCCCAGTCCACAGGCCAGAGCTGAGACAGCTGGCAAAAGTGGACTGAAGATCACTACAGAGAAAGGGGTGAGTCCTGTTCCAGCCAACTAGATAAAGGCGCTTTGAATTATTTGAGAGGTGCAGATGACCTCTACTAAAACAATTACAGCCAGTTTTCATAAAACACTTCTAAATTTCTCACATCAAAGTGTCTTGAATACATCCTTTTTTTAAATCCCTCATGGGGAATGATGAAGACCTGTGGAGTACTACAGCAGTTCTCACACACTTTTTTGCTACACCATGAATTTTTCAAGTTGCAATTTGTCTTTAAGCATGCAACTTTAAATGAAGTACTTAATTAAAAATGAGGTATCGGTATCTTTCCAGAAAATACATAAAGGCACTCATGCTATAGCATGTAGGAAACTCTGATCTCTCTCCAATGGTTTACAGTACTTAAATAAAATTTGAAGTAACATGAACTTTGCATTCCCTGTAATGTGTCTGCAGGTTGTGAAACAAGATATGAAAGAACAGGTCACAACCTTCAATGTCTTGCTCGTGTGAGAAACCCTTGTTCATGCATCCAGTCCCAGTAAAGTCAAAGGGACTGCTCATCTGAATAAAGAGTATTCCTATATGGCTTTGCAGAATTGGGTTTATTTGATCGTAAATCAAAATGAGAACAAAGAAGAGAGTAGGGAGGAAAATGCAGAAAGAGAGTCAGCAGGTTTTTTTTTCTCATCCAGCTCTAGGACTGATAACAGCAGTGGCTGGGTACATTTTCTGTCTGCTGGCTGAATGCCTGAGCTATTTTGATTTAATACCAAGTAGAACATTTAACAACTCCACAACACACAGGGCTAATTACAAGATTATCACCATCTCTTCCTCCTATCAGGGCATCCTTCTGCATTCCCACTGTAACATTCTGCATTACATTTGACAGGGAATCGCTTTCACATTTTGTGAAAATGGATGCAGCTATGGAAAAAATCCAAAATGACTGCACTGCTACTAAATTAATCAATGTGAACAAAGACAAGAAGCAGTGGGGAGGACTGGACAGAACTTCTATTATTGTTCCTCATCCAGGGATGGATCATTATGACCCACCATTCAGACATAAAACTCTATAAATCTCAAGCTCAGTTTCTCTAAATCAGTGGAAATTTGCCACTGACATTAATGGGAGTAAGATCAAACTGCATGCAGCAAGCACATTTGTCAGGACAAGTCGGCCATCTGAAATCTCACTGTAATTTAAGAGAATGAGCCAACTCATGATGAGACTATTTCCTAGTTAGGCTCTGCACCTCTGGTGTCAAGGGAAGCTTTCTCAGTGATTTGTGTAAGCCCAAAGCTGGAATCTGAATAATTACACTGTCATGGGGAAGTTCACAGCTGGCCACCAATAGGCCAAATTTATCCCTGAGTTATATCTCAGCCACTATACTTGATGTAACCCAGTCACAAACTGCTTGCCAAGACTCCTTTGAAATTACTGTGGTAAAGACTTTCATTTTGTTGTTAGGAATAAACAAACAGATTCGCAATCCAATCATAGGAGAGAGTCAAGGTCACGGCCTCCAGTGGACATCTCCTAATCGGACTCCCCACATAAACATAACATCTAATGTTTGCTTATTATCCCAGCTAGCATTTTAATAGCCTTAAACCCGTTGACAGAGCAGTCTGAAAATAACCTCGGTGCTCTACGAGAGGCTGAAACTGTGAACGAATTTGCAGACTTAAAAGCTCTCTTCACTTGGGGTTTGTGCTCGCTAAATTATTTGCCAGCTGCTCTGATAACCCCATGTTCAGCGTGTGTTACACATCCCCCTCTGTGCCTGACAAGAGAAGATATGCATTGGCTACAGCGACCAGCAAGCAGATTTGGTCTGTTTGCTCAAGCTGTCACAGTTGTGCTCTTAGATGTGGTGGTTCTGGGTCCAAATCCAGAGGGCACAGGGAAAGCTGTGTTGCAGGAGGCCCTGTTATTAGAAGGTAAAAATAAGCCAAGGCATGACTTCTTGTTGAACACAGCATAAAAAGTGTCCTGGTTTGTTCCTCTTCATGGCTTAGTCATCTTAACTCCAACTATTCACTGACTCTGGCTGCAGCAAGCTCCTGCTGCAGGTTTCCCTTGCAGCTTCTGACAGCTGGTTATTTCCTGCTAAACTCTGACTGCAGGGATTAGTTTGCAGACTCTGACTGCAGGCTTTCACCCAGCTAGACTGTGGCTGCAGGTTTCAACAACAGGCTCTGACTGCAGAGCCAGACTGACCTCACAGCAGTGATTCTCTCTCCCCAGGATCCTGCCTCATGATTCTCTCCTTCATGCTCCTCAAGGTTCCTCCTCCAGGATGATCTTCCCCTTACCACCTAACCCCCTCTTTCACAGGATCACTGAATGGGTAGGTTGGAAGAGACCTTCAAGATCATCGAGTCCAACCCAGCCCTAACACCTCAACTAGATCATGGCACCGAGTGCCACATCCAGTCTTTTTTTAAACACTTCCAGGGATGGTGACTCCACCACCTCCCTGGGCAAACCATTCCAGTACTTAATCACTCTTTCCGTGAAAAACTTCTTCCTAATATCCAACCTATGACATACTCTGAGATTGTGTCCTCTCGTTCTGATAGTGGCTGCCTGGAGAAAGAGACCAACCCCCAAGTCAGGAAGTTATAGAGAGTGATAACACCACCTCTGAGTCTCCTTTTTACTGGTTATTACATCCTTGTATCGATTAATTAAGCTGTTACTTATCAGGGGTGAGGCCACTGGGTGATGTCCCTTCTCCTACGAGCTAAAGCCAAAGGGGACACATAAAAAGCAGAGAGAGCAGCACCTTTGTTCTCCTTGGCCAGCTTGTCAGCCATGTCCCAGTGCTCGTAGCTGCGCAGGACGTTGTTGGTGATGTTGACGTGGCTGGCAGCCATGTGGTGGATGCGCTGGGGGATGGTGATGGTCCCCGCCGAGGACGAGCCCGCGCTGCCCGCGCTGCTCCCGGCGGAGCTCACGGGCGACGGGCTCAGGGACATGGGCGAGGGGGTTTCTGTGCTCCTGCAAGAGGGAGAGAGAGAGAGTGAGCCCCCCTCACACCCCACACTTCACTGCCATCCCAAATCCACTTCAATTTTAAGTCTGCGCCCCAGCCCAATCTCCCTTGACTGGGGTGCAGACTTAAATTTCAAGCGCGTTTGGGATGCTGCGGTACCTCCCGACTTTATGACAAAGGACAGCTGATAAACTGGGCACGACTGAAAATAAAAAGGGATTTAATTCTCCCTTTAAATGAACCTGTTATTTATTTAAAAAAAAAAAAATCTATCATAAAAATAGAGGAATCTTTCAGAGAAAGAAGCATCTCATAGCTGTAATGATTTTTCTACCTGCTGCCAGGAGCTGCAACGGCAGTTAGAAAACACTCAATGTGCAATATTGGCTTATTATCAAGGTATTTTCTGGAAACCACAATGACAGTTTGCTCCAAAAAACAGTTCACCACAATAAGTAAAGAGCAAGTCTTAAAAGCACCCTGCAGAGCAGTATTAGGACCTGAGGGCACTGTAGGATTATGAATATCTCCATAGGATTCTTTCAGGCTATGGAGATTTGTTCTAATTGCCTACAGTTCATCCACACAGCTCTGCACAGCGCAGTGTTTTAAGTTACCTACTTTGTGAGGCACTAATGTTCTAATATAGATTTTCCTTTAATTCTAACACCATCAATTAGGAATCACCTGCTGGCTGCAGGCAGTGCAGCGGTCAGCACAGCACGCTCTTGTTTAGAGCTGTGCAGTGCTGAATGCTCACAGAACAGCTATTTGCTTCAAAAATTTATAGGAGCATGGAACTGTTCAGGTTGGAAAATACCTTTAAGATCATCGAGTTGAACCGTTAATCCAGAA
Source organism: Sinosuthora webbiana (assembly GCA_013397395.1). NCBI lineage: Eukaryota > Metazoa > Chordata > Aves > Passeriformes > Sylviidae > Sinosuthora > Sinosuthora webbiana. The sequence continues at coordinate 463,691 of VXBN01003318.1, read as the reverse complement.
CTACCAAGTCCACCAGTAGCCCATGTCCCCACATGCCATGTCTACACTTTTAAATACCTCCAGGGAAGCCAACTCAACCAAGTCCCTGGGCAGGCCTATTCCAGTGTTTGATGACCCTTTTGGTGAAGAAATGATTCCTAATCTCCAATCTAAACCTCCCCTGGTACAACTTGAGGCTATTTCTTCTTGTCCCATCACTTGTTACTTGGGAGAAGTAAGAAGAGCCACCCTTCAGCAGATCCACACTCCTGCCCAACTTGGTGTCATCCACAAACTGACTGAGGGTGCCCTCGGTCCCCTTCAAGATCAAAAGGTCTCTGGATCATCAATAAAGATATGAAACAGTACCAAGCCCTGGGGAACACCACTGGCGACCAGCCCCAGCTGGATGTCACTTCATTCCCCCATTTGGAAGCACTTGCCTGAACAAATGCATTATATTTGCTGTGGAATACACTAAAGATGCATTGCCAAGACACTGCTGGCATGAAGCAAAGAGACCAAAACACTCCAGACAGGGATGCTGCAACCCCTCCCTGGACATGCAGCTGGAGATGCCTCGTGCTGTGCAACAGCATCAAACTCAGTCACTGAGCCTGATCCCAAGCCCAGGCATCCAGGGTTTGGCCTCTTGGCTTTAGAGGCCACTGTGAATGGCCCTGCCTGGGCACAGACCTGCCGAGACCTCGGAGGTGCTGCAGGACAGACTGACACAGCCTTGGGCTGAAAGGCATCGATGGCAACAGCTTCTGCTGCAGATTTTCCAGCACTGCCCTGCTATTACTTGTGCTCAGCAGCAGGCTCCTGCGATACATTCTTTTTCCAGAGCTGGAGATCACATTGATTTGGCAGCTTGTAGCTTTTTACCCAGCTTATGGCTTAGAGTTTAAGCAAGTCCTAAATGCACAAACGCTTTATTTTTAAGTCTCAAAACATCCTGGTTACCTGACTTGCCACAGTGTCTTTATTGCACAGAAGAGCTGAACTATACTAGATTAGGTCTGGGAGCAGTTAAAAATGATAAGTATCTGAGGAGACCAAGAGTATTTTGTTAGAGCCACTTACAACCAGCTGACGCACTTCTGCCAAATAAAGCACATTGTTCATTGGATTTACCCTGTTGTGCACAGCCATTATTACTGTGGTGAGTCTACTAAATCTCTGTATTTTGTGCTTTCTGTCGCTAGAGGTGGGAAACGTTTCTGTAATGAAACCAGATAAAATTTGTTTCATTGCCAGGATGGAACCCGGGCCAACTTTGTAGAGGTTCACAGCCCTTTCAAAGGAGTAGGCAGTAATTCCAGTGAGCCAAGCTGTGATTTTTGATGGACCTGAGATCCTGACTAGACTATACACTCCATGGCAGTGGATTAGCTTTGCGTTGTTTAAAAATAATATTTGAGACTACCCCACTGTCCCCTCATCCTGCACCAGGCTGCTGCTCCATTTTTAGTGATGCTACACACCGGATGATGTTTGGCTTTTTTTCCTGTGGGGTGTGAATTCTCTTTCCCCCCGACACAAATTTGCAGGGGATCAAGAGAAAACTGTAGAGCAGGTAACCCTGGGGAAGGCAGAGCACGAGCTGCCAATGGCAGAACCAGGCCTATGACAAATCCTGGAGCCACGGGGAGCCACCTGAGATAGAAGCAGCTCTGAGGCAGCTGGAGAGCTGTTTTCTTCTGAGACTCCACACGGAGGGGACACAAGACCTGAGTGTGGGCTGTGGTCTTTGTGTGTTGGGTCACAGGTGTCACAATAATGCTGTTATAACGTGGCCTTGTCACTCAGCTACTCTCACATGTCAGGTGCTTCCTGCTCTGAATAAAAGAGAGAGATGTGCACTTTCAGAGCCTTCCTTCCTCATCTCCAAAGTTAGTGGGAAGAGACTGATCAGCTGGGTGTTATGTTAGAAGTGATGCTGACCTGAGGGCTGGGTTTCTGCTGCCTACTTTGTGGCCAGACAAGAATTTTCTCCTCCAGTTAAAACACACTCATTCTCAATCCTGGACACCTAATAGCTCCTTTAAATAGCGAGGGAGATGTCATCACCTGCAGAGCACACGCTTCATAGGGGTCTATTATAGGACAGGAATAAAAGGAATAACTTCTGCTCCGTGAAATGTTTATGTACAAGCCCCTTCTTAAGGAACAAAAGAGATGTTATGCTCCAGTGGTCTATTTGATCACTAAAAATTCATGTTAACATTTATGTATTTTTATTACAATACAAGGTTTCACCGACACTCAAATGCCTGGAAAAAACTGGCACATAATGAATAATTTAATTTAGTAGTTGCTTTACCAGTGTTAAAATATCTTTTCAGTTTTTATTTGAAGTGACTTCTTATTTCATCACTTTAGTTTGTGTTACAATCTATACTTTAATAGCTCTATACATACATACTTCAAATAACTTTCACTAATTGGGGTGTGTATATATACATATCTATACCCCAAAATATTTTGAATTGTCTGAGGCAATATTTCACTTCAAGAAAAATGCTGGAATTTTTGGTTTTGCACTGATTGAGAACAAAGTCTGTTTGAAAACTTCAGTTCTTTGTGTGCTAAACTTCAACCCCTCCTCTATTTCCTTGGCGTGTCTAATAGACATTTCTTCTCTAAACCACCAGCAAGAGACCATTAACAATAATAATTTTCACCTAGAATTTAGCCAACTCAAATACAGATGGAAAAAAAAAAGATGAAGTCTTTCCCCTTTGTATTACTTGTGTCTGGATGTGTGACCAGGACAAAGAAGCAGGAGAAATGTGTGTCAGCTGGCAACAGCCATTGCAAGATAAAAGGCAAGGCTGCAGCAGCAGTGCACCTCCACTGAGCAGCAGATCATAACTGCATTACCCTGACTTCATATCTCAGGTGAGAGTGTTTTAACGTTAATATGAAGCCACTGATAATTGGCTGACTAAGTGCCTTCACATTTTCACCACTATTATACCTTCAGTTTTATTAAACAGCACTTACCATATATCAGTGAAATACTCATTGGTCTTTCATTGCTGAACGAATCATTGAAAAATCATTGCAGTGAAGGTTAACTTTACTTTGGCTTCCTAAAGTGACATGGCACTCGCCAGCGAATTAACTGATATTTTTATGGCCTTCATTTGGCTCGAGAAGTAGTAAACTGTCAAAAAAATCAGCACAGACCCACCGTGTCTGATTTTAGAGTTGAGATGAAGGTGTGATTCAGCTCCTCCTTCCTACCCACACTGGATGTCGCTCAGGGGGCTCTGACTTAATCCAGTGGGAGCCCCTCACCCCCACCAGCCCAAATATGATCAATTCTGTAGCCCAGAAGAACAGTTTCTACATGATACACGTTTCAAATATACCTGCAGCTCCCAAACCACTGAACCCATGACTTGTCCTTTGCCTTCAGAGGCACAAAACCCCACTTCCCCTCCTGTTGGAACCACTTGTTCCCAGACAGAAGCACTCAGCAGAAAATACTCACTTTCCATTGCCGCCCCAAGGTGAGGGGGCCTGTGAGGCTTTTGAAGAGTTCTGTAAGTACAAAACCAAAGTGTAAATACAGGTGATGCAAGCACACGAATACTGATGACACAAGGCTCAACATTCCCCCTTTTCATTGCAAGAGCTACAGTGCATGGAGCAGAAAAGCTCTGCACATTGGTCCCATAATTAACTGGCTGGTAAATGACTGGTAGGTTCCAACCAGTAGCTTGAAAATCATTTGATGAAAGAGGGAATAAATTCCAGTAAAAGCAGATGCAGGTCACAAAGAAGTGGTTTAATTACCACTGAAACTTATTCTACAAATAAGTTCTTCAGAGCTTATCTTTAGAGGGACCTTCAGTATTTTAATAAGGAACAAAAAGAATTTGACCTGATGCTTTAATAAAATCGATCCCTCCCAAGTTGCTTAGGGAAGGTGGCTTGGGATTCAGACAGTAGCATAAACAAAATTTTTAGTAAGGGTCTGCTTCAATGCCTTTGTTTTTTATATATTTTAGTTGCACAAATTGACTTTCCTTACCTGCTTACTCATTCTGCCTTTCACGTCTGTGTAGCACCTTGTATAACCCTGTACAAAAAGATTGCCGAGCAACAATAAAGCCCAGGTTTTTCCAGCCTTGCTCTCAGACTGACTGGTATCTTAGTTCCCATACCAAGTGGCAGCATCAGGGCTGAGGCTCTCTGTGTGTGCCCTCTGAAAACAATCCCCCAGCTCCCTTGCTGAGCAGTCAGCACGCACAGTGAAAACTCAATCAAGTTTTACCCCCATTATTACAACACTCATCTGGTTTACTGTAATCGCCGTTTTGCATGGGAGGCACAGAGATTCAGTGGAGCACAGACAGCACCCTTGACTTGTACACCACAGCTCACAGCCCAACATTTCTGACCAAAGCAGAAAACATTGTCCAAACCACGGCTCTGGCCTGGGCATCCCTGCATAGCAGCTTGTCACAGAGGATGTGAGCATGACTTGGGATGTTTCACAGCACAGACCATATGGAGGGTATGTAAAGGGAAGGGAGATCCTAAACTGCCCTGCAAAGTCTCCAGAAATGGAGAAAAAGCTTTTATTGTTAATTTCTCCTGTCCCAGGATTGCTCCCAACAGTACCTGGAGACAAATAACAGCTCTGACAAGATAAAGACCAGATATTAATTGGAAGCAGTTATTTGATAATGAAAATATTTAGCAAAAAATATTTCAATTATCAAACAACTGCTTCCAATTTTCAAAAACATGAAAGCCTTCCTCAAACTTTCAGAGGAAAATACATCACAGGATGTCACTTTTTCTAATCATAAAAGGTTTGACTTCAATTTAAAAAAAAAAATTATCACTTTAGTGGTGTTTTACTCCAAGTTGCCTCTAAATTTCAAAATTTCTTTCATGATTAAATGGCTATTTTCTGTTTTGAAATGTCAAAAGTATAATTCTGAAGCTTTTAATTGGAAATTAATCAGAACCAGTTCTGTCCACAAATGGTTTCAATTTGGACAAAGTGGCATTTCTGAGGAAAAATATAAAGAACAATTTAGCTGAAAAATTCGTCCCCAGCTCCGCTGCAAACAGTGGGCTGCTTTCCACAGTTCAAACTGTGTAAAAGTTTGAATAACAACTCCATTCAAACAGCTAATCTGTTTCATTTGTATTACGGATTCCTGCTAGTGAACACAGAGAGAACATGGTGCAGCAGTACAAAACTAACACACAGTTAATAGCTCCCATTCTTTTCTTTTCTCCTCCTGTGCCTTTATTACAGAAAGAACCCGAACATATAATCTGTATACACTCAAACACTGCTTCTGGCAAATGAGCTACAGTGCCCACAGCACACACACACTGACTGAAACACTGAGCTTCAACTGGATGCCTATGCCAGGCATTCCTGATTCCTCTATTTTATTGCATTTTTGGTTGTTTTTTTTTTTCTCTTATTTTAATTTACATTAAAAGACATTTTTCTTGTGCTGGGAGTAGTAAATATGTTCTTCATTTTTACCTGCTTGCACAGCTAGAGAAAATAAAGTGGCTTTAAGGCAAGAGAGCCTCCCCTGCTCCCGCCTATTTTGGTTTTTAAAGAAATCATTACTTCCTGCAGAAAAGGTTTATTTGTCTAATAATCCTTTTTTTTTTAAAGATACAATCTGCATTCATCCTGGATAAAAATCTGAAGGGGCTGGAATACATTTCATGAAAATGCTGAGGTTACAAGTGCGTGCGGTTCAAATTTAATTCGCTGTGCGAAATCCCCTGGATGAAAACTCCACGGGCACAACAGAGGCACTGCTGATGGCACAGGAGAGCCTCCATTTGAGCACAAGATTAGGACTGAGATCACTGAAGTTGCACAGAGACACACACAGAGGACACACAGGCTATGGCTGCTACCATGACACCACTGGAGTTTTGCAGCAGGAGGACCATTTAATCACCATTTACATGCAAATATGAAAACTTGCAGTGTTAGAGGTTTTTACTGGGTTTGCAGCACCAGTATGTCAAAGACTGGAACAAATTCACAGAGGCTGAAAACCACCACCAACAACAACAAAAAAAGACTGATGGGCTGACAAGCCAGTGTAATTACATAATTATAGAATAATATGTGGCAATAAAGTAAAAGAATTAATGTATGCTTCAAACAGCATTAACCAGTGAAATATAAATATCAAAACCTCAGAGCTGAAGAAAGATTCTGTTTCTCTCTTAATCCAGGAACAGTGAGGATTTGTCATTCTTACGCTGGGTAAACAGCATTTGACAAGGTAAAACAGAACATCCCCAAGTCATGACCATCACATCTCCCCTCAGTTCTAAGGCAAAGGCAAACCTTCAAGATGTAGATAAGGTAATCAGAAGTTCCACAGGAATAAAAGGAGAAATCTCTGAAACTGCAGTAAGCTTCAGGAAATCTCACTGAATCTAAAATCTAAACTTAACTAACTACAGCCTAAAAGATTGCTTTATTATGGTTCATTGGGGGTCAGGTCATAATCACTTGCACATTGAAGCCTTGAAAGAATCAGAAACTTGCATAAACATTACATGATGTTGAGAATAATGTTATTTTTGTGGAGTTACTGAGCATGGTCCTTTGAGTCAAGTGACTAATCCAAAAATCCCCCAAATCACTTCTGTCCCCATTCCCTGGCAGCCATCCTGCCTGCATTTTCCCAGGGGAGAGGTTAAATGTGGGACTTTTAAGTCATGCAGTTATACTTGTGAGAGCTCTCAGTGCTGGTGTGAATTTCATTTCATATCAATAAATTAAACAGAAGAAAGATTACCTTAAAATATTCCATCAGAGATCTGGAGTACTTCATAGCATGGTCCTTCTTTAGTTTAAACATTCTCAAGTAGAGAAGTGATAAGCATCGGTAGCTGTGGTAATTAGGAAAGGATTATGTTAATTCCATTGCTTAATGAAACCTATAAACTGTTAAAAAAAAAAAAAAGCTGACCTATATTTTGCAGTTTCTGTTCTAAGGTTACATTTTGAAACATAAGCAAATGGAGGAAAAAAAAAAAGAAAGTGGTCAAAAGCATTAAAATCCCATCTTGATAAGAGTATAAATTAGAAGAATAAATGTTTAGTCAGCTGCTGAAGAAATCCATTAGTTATCCTTTAATAGTTTAATGGAAAACAAGAATAATGATCTTCTGTAAGCTGCTTAAGTAATTCAGTACTTTTAAAGTCCTCCTTAAGATTTTAGCTGCTTCTCTCATTGTCGCAAAGGGACTTACCATAAAACTGCTAATTTCTTGTCCCCTTCTGTGGCAGAAGAGCCTGTGAAATTCTTGAGTCTCATTGCATACCTTGTCAGAAAAAGGTGAGAGAGAAGAAATTGACAGTTAAGATCTTGTTTCCAAAAATAATCAGATACTCTTCTCCAACTGCAACAGTTATTGGTCGCAGTGCTCTGTAATGAAGAGATCAATGTAAAACTCAACAGGAAGCATCACTGGAAATCTGGAGGCCTTAAATAAATCACCAACCAATTTTTTGGGCCAGCTATTGGGTGAGCTATTTTTGGGCATATTAATGACATTATATCCAGCCAACTAGGCTGAGTCCTGCAAATATTTGGGATGAGTATTGAATGGAAGCATAAGATCTTGGCCCTATACGTATTGAAGTGTAAAGTAATATATAATAAGGTTTTACATATAATACTTTGGGCTTGAATAACATCTTCAAAATCCTTCTCATAAATGCTTCCTCAAAGCTTTTAATGTATTTTATACAGAAAATGGTTTTACATACAGGAAAGGTCATGTTCACAGCTTTCTTCATTCTTGGGTTCATTAATTTATGAATCTTGTGTACTTGGTCTTCCCTCTCTATTTAATTGCTGCTGTCCAGCATTTGGATGATCAAGGATTGAGTATTCCCATCTCCTCTGTCTTTTTTTTTTTTCTCCTTTAACTGAGCACACTCCATTCTATGCATTAGTCTCTTGAAAATCAATTCATCGCATAAAATCATTGTTCTGAGCCCTAATGCAATTTCACAGGTACTTGTGTTAGAATAAGTAATAGGGTTCAGCGTTGCATAAGAAAGTTTTAAGGTATCCAGGCAGCCTTGATGAGTTCTCATTTACGAGGAGGTAATGGAGTGCAGGCAGCTGTGCTGCTCTGCCCTGCCTTGCTCCCACCACCCATCCTGGAGGGCTCCCTCCACCTCCTGTCCCACCTGCTCCTGGGTTTCGTGGTTCTACTCAGGTTGAATGAATGTGATCAAACACCAAGATCCATCTCTTTGGGATTTCAGCGTTACCACTAACTTAAAAACACGTTTGACAGTCAGATCTCTGATAGTCCCCATCTCTTTGATGCTCCACTTGCTTTCACAAATGGGTGTCTGATGCAGATAGGGCAGACACAGATAAGTGCAAAAGGGGAAAAACTGCGCTTCTGATGAAGGGAGGGGTAAGAGTGAGAAAAATCTCCCTCTATTTGTTCTCTCACAGTAAAAACCTACGTTAATATTAGGAGCTACACTGAGAAAATGGTGTGTGCACAGCCACATACTCTGTACATCCAGCACCCACTGCAGCCCACGAGAATTGTGTGTTTGTCCATGTCTGACCCCTGGCAGCAATTAAATGGACAAATCACTCTCACTGGCTGCTACAAGATGCTTCACGCAACAGTTGGTGATTAAACTCTACTTTTGGTGGTAGGTGGTGGAATTAATCTCACCTGACTTAAACTATTTATATTTAGAAGTCTACTATAACAAATTCTCCAGATTATTCCACAGCCAAAAGCAGTTCAGGTGCTGCTTCCATGCCAAGCTCTACCTGTGCCAGAGCCTGCAGCAGGACTGTGCCAGGAGCAGCAAGGCAGCAGGGCTGCTGATGCTGAGGAGTGCCCAGGACACAGCCGTGCCCTCACCTGACTCCCTGCAGGTCCTGCCACTCCTGGAGCTGCCATTCCCCCATTTAAGTGGTCCACATGCCGTGGGTGAACACAACTTTTTGGTCTGTGCACTCTGAACAGGCAGACTGCTGGGCTGAGGAGCAACGATTTCAACTGGGCTGGGTGGTTTTCTTAACAAAACCAAAAAAAAATAAGTGCAGGCTCCTATGAAGAAGCGCTCCCTTCCTTAAAGAATATGTCTTTAAATACAATTTATTCTGCCATGCAGCTGCAGCTGTGTAGTTCAGGACATGCTGTCAGACTGCAGGATGATTTGGGCACAGCAGAGCAGAGGCAGGTGGCTCCTTTTCCAAGTCCTCTGCTCTCCAGGGTTTAACATGGATCAAGTGTTGAGTGAACATCATTTTTTTTTTTTCCTTGAGTGATTTCTTTAGATTTTCCTCTTCCCTTTATGCAGTGAAGAATGTAAACCCCATGTTTTTAAATATTTAACAGGCATATTATTTACCTGAGAGTAAGAGCTTAAGATTTGATACATTTTATTATGCAAATACCTACTTATTCAAAATGTAAAACATGCATTATCTTGGCAGTCCCTAATAGCTAATCTGGCACGTTAAAAAAACCCACCGTTGACATATTAAAAACCAAATATTTAGGGCTTGATTTGCCTCTTTTTCTTTCACTTGTGCAAACTGCCAGTAATTACACTGACATTAACAAGGATATTCCCAGCATACACTGGGGAAAGCAAAGGTGCATCACAGTGAAGAGGAAAAAATCCTGTTGTTCTACTTACAGGTAAATTTAATCCTTGATTTCACTTTGATAATTTGCTCAAGTAAAGCAAACTTAGTTACTCAGGAGACCATTATTTCTACGGAGCCAACACTATGAAACAGCTATAAGGAGCAGTAGCAGATTTTAGAATAATAATTCAGACGTTTTATTAGTATGTAAAGACTCTCTCGTCCTTATTCTAGCCTATGAGTCTACAGAACTGTATTAAAATTAATTCAGCTGGTTCACATTCCTTTAACATGAAAAATACACTGTTTTCAAGACAATATATGCAGAAGCTTCCTCTCTGGATGGGATCTTATATCCCAAGTTTCAGCTTCTCTCATTTTTAACAGCCAAGTTATAAACCTCTAAAACCAGGGTGTGTAATAGAAATCCTGATAGACTCCCTTTAATGTTTTGAATTATAAAACTACACCTTTTAAAAGACAAGTGTCATTGCCAAACAGTGAAATTACTATACTTTACTTCCACCCACTACATTTCAATTTTAATTTTATGAATATTGCAAATTATAACACTCACATTATAACCTCTAAAGGGGATAATTTATAAAAGCAGTGTCCATCAATTAGAAATTTTCCATGACATTAATAAAATGGCAAGAACTAATTATGATGACTTCTGAGATGAAGATGCCTTGGACAAATCATTAATACGTTGAAATGGTATTTTTTAAAACATAGCAGGTCCTAATTACGACTGAAATGAGATGATGAAAACGATCACAGAAAGGACATTAACCTGATGAGTTCCACAGTCTCTGAGTACATGGTGTATGGAGATTTAGCTTCTAATGGATCTCGCTCCATGGCGTTCCCGCACTCGATGAAGGAGAGGGCAGCATCAGCATAATTCACTGCTTTCCCGAACTTCTCCAGCTGAAATGGGAATGGCACAGTCAGGAAAATCCTTCAGCTTTGATTTCTAGGTAGGCAGATTACTCTACAAAGCAACGCCGGCTTTTAGGATGAAAGCAAAGCGGGGCTGGTAGTTAAGAATGAATTCGCACAGTAATTAAGGCAGGGACTGTGTTTTTACCAAATCTTTTCAGGGTAGGATGTGGCTGGATGTTCCACGGAGGAAAGTCAGTGTATGCCCACTGACATCAGGGATTTACACAGGCAAGAAAGGGCACTCAGTATGTTTGTGCACATCCAGACTGCCCCTTGACACATGAACTAAGCTTGAATGTCACCATGCAAGGGTTAAGTAACATGCTATTTGGCTGATGTCATATCCTGTGTTAACTGTTGCTCAAAAAAAAAAAAAAAAAACTCATCACTTATATGACGAGTAAAAGAGCATGAAAAAATAAAGGGAGACAATATAGCACTGCTTAATATTTCATTTTACTAGGATTTTATTGCAAAAGGTTTTAGCCCTCATAATGGTTGTGATTAAACTGACTTAGACATACTGATTTCTTTTTTTATGTGTAATGAATATTATATATGACATTTTTATAGTACGCACTTTATAATAGTATTTAACATTTTCAGTTTTTGATAGCTGAATATAAGAATTCTACTAATGTGGCATTTGATATAGGAGAGCCAATATACTTTAAATAATTTAAAAATGCCTTTCTATGTCTCTATCAAAATATTTTTGACGCATCTGCATAAGTTTCCATTCAAAAAACAGAAGCCTATTCTAAAAACATGTTAAGCATAACATTTATTATTGGTCCAAGATAGTAGTGTACTTGTCTTTGTGGCTCCTTCTAAGCCATAACCAGTTCTCTCTGCCCACCTTTAATTTCAAGTACTGCTCTTGTGCATTGATTATGTACAAAGCCTTTGTATAATTGACAGGTATTAAGTGAAAGATCAGAAAAAGGGAAATGTTTCTGACTGCTCTCTCTCTATCCCAGTGGCTGCCTCTCAGCATATTCTTCAAAGACAAAAAGTCTTCCAAAGATGACTTTTCTGTGGTATGGAAAGAAAAAAAAAAAAAAAANAAAAAAAAAAAAAAAAGAATCTGGCTGTAAGCAGATTTAGTAGAGACACAGGATTTGAGCCAGGAACGGGATCCGATTCTCGGGAGTAGGTGGAATTATTCCAGCTCATCACATCTCAGACAGGAACACGGGGAGGTCTCCAAGATCTCTTCCATATGGCGCAGCCAGTTGCCACTGCAGCAGCCCACCCAAATTAGCTGATCCCCCGACGAGGATGGGTTTCCGTGGGGTCGCTCCCACAAGGCACGGAACGTCCTGCCCTTCACCAGAAATCCATTTTCTCTACAAGCCCGGGAACGCCGCTGCCACAAATCTCATTAACATTTGCTGACACACTTTGAGGTCACACGCATTATCTTCCTAGCCACTGCAACACATCTTTCAGTGCTGCCTGTGCTCTGTCATGTCAGCACCGAGGAACCGGCAGCAATTGTTTCCATAGGACAAGCAACACCACGGGATTGCACACCAAATGTGTTACATGGAGATTATTTGCCTGCAGCTGCATTGGGTGTGGGTGGGAACGAAAAAAAATAAAAAGACTTGGGGTCTAAATAGCAGAAGGAAAAAGCAGACGCTTTCTGTGATGGTTCTGGCTTTCTTTTTTCCTTGCCAAGGGGTTAATACATGGGAAACGCAGATTTTGAGTTTGGACTTGGATGTTTATTCTTCCTTATTTGTTTACAGACTCACGAGCTGTGAGCTCTAACTAGCAAGTTAGAGAAATGAGGTAAAATGGAGTGCTTCTAACTCTTTCCAAGGTTATTTAAGTGATAATTACCCAATAATGAGGTGACACCTGTGTTATTTATACTTTTGACCCAATAATGACCACCCAAGGCCCGCAATGCAGACCTTTTTTACCCAACTGCAGAAAACCACCCAAACCCATGAAGAAGAAGGAAGAAGAAGGTGAAGAAGAAGGACTTGGACAACGCCCAAAGCCCTCCATCTTGACTCACACGTATTACTACATACTAAAACCCCCAAATCCAAGTTTCCAGATTTCCAACAACTTTGTTCACGGATATTTACGCCTGCCAACAGGTTGATCACAGCAGATGGCCTCACATGGGGGCACTGGGGTTGTCACACAGTGTGTGTCAGGCAGGAGCAGGGGAGAAGGGTGAACACCTTGTGAATGCTGTGGCTGCAGAGGGAGGTGAACTGATGGAGTGAGATCAGCCTGAGCCTGTAAATATTTGCTATTGTGGAGCAGGCAGCCCTGTGCCAGCACCGTGTGTGCTTTGTGTAAAGGTCACCCAGCTGTGGGAGGTGTTGGGAGCCTGCAGATGCCAGGCTGTGGCTGGCTGGAAGCTGTAAGGCCACCTCCTGTCAATGGACGTGCTGGGAGGGATGATTGTCACCTGGCTGACAGTCATAACAGGTGCCAAAACCCTGAACCCCCCTCACATAGAAAACACACTTGGAAACACTGTTCCCCAAGCCAAAAGGGAGGCTGGAGAGCTGCAGCAGACAGCTTGAAATGTCAGCTCTCCTTCAGCTCACTGACAGCAGAGGGAGAGACTTTTTTGTTTGGCTAGTTTGCTTTTTAAAAACATAGCTTTTTTTATTATTATTTCTCAGCACAAAATCTCTAATGTCTAATGACAGAATATACATGCACAACCCCCAGAAATAATCAAGTTGAGAGGTGAGTAATCATCCAGCTCTCTGAGGGGCAAAGTGGATGGCCACAGTCCATCTTAGACATCTTAGTTAAATTAAGCAGAGGAATCAAGTTCCACTAAGTCTTCCTGAATGAGTCACTGTTGTGCACCCTACGTGGCACACAGGAGTAAAGTCCCTTCCTACAAAGCAAACTTTTATTAAGGACACTTCAGAACTGGCAATAGCTTGTGTAGAACAAACCATGGCAGAATACAATCTGTAAAATTATGTAGTTTTATCAAAATCAAAACACTTGGCAAAATTAGGCCAATCTCACTGGAATTTCATCGGGGGGTAATGCAAGCAAAAAAGCTTTCCCAGCATTGAACTATGTCACTGCCAGATTTTTTGGGAATGAGTTTTGACTTTCTTTATCAGCCTAAAACCATGCACTAAAAATGAATGTAGCACATAAAAAATGAATTGTTTCAGATTTTAAACAATTGGATTAGAAATATCAAAGAGTTTTACCACACGATAACGAGGTGTGGGGTGATTTGCCTGTCTTTCTGCTATGCCATATTTCAACACTTCTGTTTCAGGCTCAAAATGAATAGGAGAAACAAATTTCAAACACACATCAACTTTCATAAAACCATCTTACATACTTCATAAACGGCATGACTGTTGCTCTCCCTTGGAAGAAATACCAGCTGTTGTAAGTAGATTTTTTGGGGGGAACAAATACTTAAAAGTTAGGAGTTGCATTCAGGGTCTAACCTGTGCACAGTGTATTTATGGAGCACAAACTGAAGCACAGTTCAGTCAATAGCAGGGTTCCTCTTGGTCTGAGGGGTTTTAGGTCTTGTGCAATAATGTCCATTTTTTAACACTGAGTTCCACAGAGGAAAGAGACAAAAAATCCTGTGATAACCTACCAGTGCATCTGCTTTATGCTTCAGCTTCTTAGCCTCTTGCATGTAATAATCTGCGTTGTGAAGCCTAGAGAGACAAAATCAATTAATTCAAGTCTTTGCTTTCATACAGTTGGACAAATGTTGTTTGAAAAAATTGCTGACTGCCTTAAAGAAGAATTTTGACAAATATGCCCACTTATCTCTTTAAATCTTAACCTGGTATCAATCTGAAGCTGCTGTATGCAGAGATATGATGGGTGACCAGAATGTAAAATAAGTAGCTGTAGAAACTGGCTGCCCAAAGGACCTATTAATGTGTGCTGAACAGAGGAAAAGGAAAAATATTTTAAACTAATTAAGTATAAGAAGTTTCCATTAGAGGAGCTAAAATGAAAAAAAAATGAAGAAGAATTACCGCGAACCAACATTCACGATCTGAAAACATTTATCAACAGAATCTTCATTAATCAGTGACAACAGTTCATTTGCCAAGATTAAAACTGTGTGTGCCTTTGAGCAGCGCTATCCACACAGGTGCCCAATGCCAGCACTGTAATCAAAGAGATTCCCTTTCGCTGGGACCTCTGCTTGCACAAAAACCCCAATCGCAGAGCACAGAGTCAATAAAACTCACACGTCATCAAATGTTATTTTGGGTCTTCTGGGCTCGGCATTCCCGTTGGAAAGCATTGGCATTGCAGACCAGATGTCTGGTTCTAGATGGCTGGTGTCAAGAAGGGTGTTGGCTGTGGGTGTACTGTGAGATTCTTCCTCCTAGGAAACACAGGGCTGTTACTGATGGTTCAAACACCTTCCGGCAATGTGAGCGCTCACATCCACCCTCCCTGCCAAAAACCCTTCCCAACAAGCCAAAGGCGAAGGCACAAAGCAGCCCACCTCCCTTCGTGTCACCTCACCAAACCACCCTTCCCTCCTTTGTAAAATGAGCCTAATGGATTAATTAGGGACTATGATTCCACTTCCACCTAAACTCAGTAATTTACCCTTTTAGGTGTAAATTTTAGGTGGGTACCACGGTGTTACTGACTAGAGACACTGGTTAAAGCAAGGGTGGGGAGATCTTATGGGCCAGGGCTAGATCTAAACTCAACTTCCTTCACTAATGTAACCTTTTTTTATCTGTATTACTAGGAGCTAACTGTTAATGTGGCTGAAGAGTCTGCTTGGATTTCAGCAGGGAGCAATTTCCTCGCTCTTGCTACAGAAAGAAGAATGGAAAGCAGAAGTCAGTTGTGACTTTGCAATGATTAAAACCAGAAGCATAACAAGAAGATTTTAAATCAGGCAATTGCAACTTGCAGGCTTGGTCCCCAACCAGATAAACTAAATTACAGATGAACCAACGAACTAGGGAAAGAAGCCTAACATGCATTAGGGGAAAAAATATTCCATGTATCAAGATAACAGATTAACCAAGGATAAATCTGCCTAGAGATGCTGGGATGAGAGGAAGAGGCCCTGCTGTTTACATAGCACTGTTTATTTGCTGACATATGCAGTTCATTTTGGCACTGATTTCAGTTGAAGGCGTGTGTATTACTGGCGCAGCTTGAAGTGACACAATGATATCAGAAAGCAACAGGGATGAATGAATAAGGTGAAGTGATTTGTCACCTACAATCCAGCGCAACTTGTGAGTTTTGCTATTACAGTGCAGGGTAACAACCTCTCTCAAAGTGGTGAACTGTGAAAAACAGGGCTATGCATGGCCTTTTCTGCGGCAGAATTTGCTTCTTGTCTTTTAATTTTGACAGTGGTACTAAGGTACAGTTCAATACTGTAAAGGAAGGACGGGTTTGAAACCCTAGAGGAAGGAGTATTTTCTAAAATGGGCCAAAACCTTGAGTTTCTCTTTCGAACCTAAAAAGAGGACGATAAACTAATGTGAAATTTTACGTTGTTTTAGTGAATTTGCTATGCAGTTTTGGCTCTTTTTCATGTATTTTCAGAAAAAAAAAACCCTACCTGAATCTGGTGAAAAGCAAGAAACAAAGAACTGTCTCTGTGAGAACCACTGATGGGGACATGGCCCTAAGTGTGTGACATTTTTCTGGGGAAAAAAACCCCCCTATTTACAAGTTGTCTAAAAGCTTACACATAATTAATGAAGATTAAGTGTGAATGAACCTTACTGTTGTGAGCCTGCAAACCTGAGAGGGGTTATTAACATGCTGGGTGTAGTATGGACAGGAATTTTTGGTTAGGTTATTGTCTGTTTAGTTTAGGCCACACTGTTCAGTGTGACTACAGTGCTTAATCCTGGCTGAGAATTTGGGGCAGTTGTTCAGGTGATATTCTGGAAGTTTTATTTTCAAAATGTGACTGTTGCAGAGTTAAGGGACTAATTGCAAGTCGTTGATGGTCGCAAAGGCTCTTCAGGGTCCAGGTGATCCAGGGAATGATGGACAGCGCCAAGTAGATGCCTGATGCTGACCTAAAAATGGAGCTTGCAAGAGCTGTTTATGCCTGGCTCTGCAAAGATCCACTCCCCCTGAGTGGGGCTACATAAGCATTTAGAAACACATACTGTGTGTGGGGGAAAAAAAAAAAAAGAACCCAAGAGAATCAAGCTGAATTAATTTAATTTTATCTCGTTCGCCGCCACCAACTGAGGCTGGTTACTTACACAGATTCCTTTGGGGTTGGAAGAAGATTTATTTTCGTTCTTTCTGTGTTTAGAAGCAGAGGAGGAAGAGCTGCTGGTCTGTGAGGCGTTGGGGACAGGGGGCTCCTGGCTGAAGGAGCTGCTGTCGCTGCTGTGCCGCCGGTGCACGGGGTCATCCAAGAGTGGGGACAAGGGAGGAGGGAACAGCTTCTCTTCTCTTTTCTTTGTCACCTTCTTCACCGAGCTGCTGCTGCTCCTGGGACACGGGGAAAAACCAGCTGCACTTCAAGAATGTTGGTTAACTCCTCACAGCACGGAGCTCTACACTTTATTCACTCTGCCCTCCAATGTGTCCTGCAGCCCCGTGCCCTCCGTGGAGAGGCACAAGGGGACAGCAGGGAAAACAGGAGAGCCGCCTCTTGCCTTTTCAGCGACTGCAGAAACCTTCTGCTTTGGAGGACAACTCGCAGTGCATTAGTACAAATTGCACCCAATTTAAATGCTAATTTGAGTCAGTCTTCATTTGAGAGGTCACAGAGGTTCTGACTCAGCAAAGTGCTGGAAAGTTTTATGCACGGGGTTAGTTCCTTTGACATCAAGTATGACTATTTATGTGTTTAACATTAAGCATCTTTTAAAGAGGTGGATTAGGGATCACATAAGCAACCTTTGCAAAAAAAAAACCCCAAACAGCATGCGGCAGCATACGAACCAAAAATAGAATTTATACCAACTACAAAATGATAACCATAACAATAACAAGATAATAATTATTTAACCTCTAGAATAAAACCAATGTTCAACACTATATTAAAATGATGCATTGTAGCTGGCAAAAGCCCTTGAGCAAATATTGGTTGATGAATTGAACGTGATTCAGAAAATGAATGTGGTTTTGACATGAAAGCTCAAGTAACATGATAATCTATTGTCTGTTTTATGTACAGAAATTGTGAGCTGGCTGGCAATGGCAGCTGTGAGGCACATTAAATCCAGGAAAAAAAAAAAACTGGTAGACCTTTCACCACTCAAATTCATCAAAAAAGAAAAACCCAAACCCAACACCCCACTGACTGCTTAACATGTTAATCTACTCATAGATTTTTATTTCAGGTACTGTCCCAGCTCAGTCAATGAAGATAACCTGAATTTTAATCTTTTGTTAGACATCTAATATTGCACTACACGATCATTTACTTCTCATGATTATTGACCAAAATTTCAATAACAAATTAAGTCAACAAGAATTTATGTTTTGTTCCCACTTTCAGTCAGTGTCAGGAATTATCGATCCACTTTGCCTCAAAGTAACCTGGGAAAGAGGAGAGGGCGACCCAGGTTTCCTCACTTCTCATTTAGGGGCTCTCTCTCACTTCAGCCTGGCCTCTTCTGCAATTTCACTGACAGTATCAATAGCTACACCTTGGTCACTGCCCTGCTTGGGACCTTTGGTGATAACAGAAATATTTTAGCCTTATCTGTGAAACCACAGAGTGAAATCAAACAAACCCCTCGTGTTTTATAGCTCCCCTACCCAAAACTACTTTAATTCAACTGAAGCAGAGTTAAAAATATCTTATTTGAAACCCTCAGGTATTAAAAATCTTCAGAGTGAAGAAATAAAACAAGCTCAAATTCATATTGCTTTGCAGGGATGGATGCTGCCCTGCTTGGAAAACACATGGGTTGAAGAAGATCAAAGGCAAACAACCATGCTGGAATAGACCTGCAGTTCTTCGAGGAGACTGATTTTATGCACATGTGGTCCTGCAATGTGTCCTCCAGAAAGCTTCTCACTCCAAGCTCCATCTGAGTTTGCTTTCTGACCCCCAGAGGGCCTTTTGGAGCTCAAACAAGTTACCACAGTTACACAGCTCACAACACCCAGAACTTTTTCCCAGGGGGAGGTTTTCCAGAGGAGGGTGAGCACTGCCCCGACAAAACATGCACGTGGCTCTTGGATTGTACAGCAGCAAAGAAGACACAGTGAACCCACAGGGACACCCAGGAGCAGAACCCAACCCCTCTGCCTCCCAAGCACAGGCCCTACACAGAGAATCCTGAACACTCAGATGTGTATTTCTGTGCCACTGTGCACGGAGGAGTCTGGAGCTCTTCACTATTTAAACCTTCCCGAGTTCATCTTTGGGCTCAGATATAACACGGGGCAAACCAAGGGACAGATGCAGCTGCTCAGCTCTGGCACACAAATCACCCTGTGGGTTGGAAGAATTAACCACAAAACAAAAAGAACTAGAGGATATTTTTTCCTTATATAACTTACATTTAACTCCGCCCCCCCAACAATACAGTTTAATTGTCGTGGTTTTTTTTAATTTTATTCCTGTTGCTCACTTAATCCTATAAGTTTTTGCAGAAATTAAGCTGATAATTTATTTAGCCATGTTACCTCCCTCAGATTTACACTAAAGCATTTATGTTAACAATAACCTCCATGAAATAGGTTGTTACCAGCAGTTAACCAGATTGTCACTTTGCTTTGGGCTGTTAATGGCCTAAGAAACTGGTCTTTGATTGCAGGAATCGCTAATTTTGAATGAATTTATTGCAATAATTACTGAGACTCAATGGTTTAATTTGCTGACATGATTGTTAGTTAAAATATATTTAAAATCTAGGGAGAAACACAATAAAAGTGCATGGAGAAACTACAAGCAGAACTGATGGTCTTGCGGCTGCAGGGTTTAATCTTTTGTGTCGAAAAAAAGGCCAATTATCAAAGAAGGAGGAGGTTCCCCATCTGCTTTTTTTTTTTCCATTTTTTTTTTTCCCAGCCTGGCTTCTTTTAGGGTAGAAAGCAAGCAAGCAAACAGGCAACAAGAGGTCATTGCATGAAGAATTTCCCAGCTACCCTCATGTTTCAAGCTGCCTTTCTCTGCCCTTTCTTTATCCACTCCTCGTGGTATGCAGTGGTACCTCTGGCCTGTTAGTGAGGCAAAGTCTACACCAGGCACTTGGCTTTTCCTCCACTCCCCTGGCCCACCACGAAATGCTGCACACTGATGGTGTATCTGCCTTTCTGCAGGGGGTTCACAGGGAAAGGTCACTGCCACCTTAGCCTGGGCCACATGGCAGCACCTGAATGGAGCTGCAGTCATTGTCATGGATGGGAATGCTGCCTGTGCCACGGAGGAGCCCCAGTGAATGCTGCTGTGACCACCCAAGGGATTGACTAATACGTATTGCCAAGTACAGGTGCATCTCCAGCTAAAGGTCAAACAAAAGAGAACGGGAAATTTGGAAAAACAAATGCAGAAATGCTTGCCTCAGACAGATTTCCAGCGTGCCTGCTAGATGGTGGGCATGTTTTACTGGTGTGAGTCCAGCTTGACTCAGAGTTTGCATCAGCAAATAACCCCCTGTGTTGCTACAAAAAGCCAAATACTGGTGAGTAGCGCTCTGTCTGGACTGGGTCTACCAATCAAATATTTGTATATCAATGGGATTCAGCAGCACATATAATTAATGCTTAAATTAAAATTTCTCTGTCAAGGAACTAAATATAAATAAGTAATCCTCTGCTGCAAAGCAGGCAGCTGATCTGACAAAAGTTCAGCTTCACGGAAGAGTCTCAATGTATTCCAGTAAAAACACTCTAACACCTATTCCTTCATTTGCTGCAAGTATCAGGAATAAGGAAAACACAGTGGCAATGGTTTGAACAGTATATTTTAAGTGTCAGGTGCTATTTTGGAAAAGGCATCAGCCCCTGAGTATGTGAGGGAAGGAACAAAGAGGCAATTATGGCTTATGCAATGACTACATCATACAAACCTGCTCTCTGGTTCTGCAAATGCCTTTTAAGTTCACGAGTGACCAATTGAAATTTCTAAACTCAAACTGTACATGTAGGCACAGAGACTTGTGGAAATTAGGCATAAATTGACCTTATTAGACACGTGACCCTTTAAATATTAATTGTGCACCTTTGCTTGCTTTATTGAGCCCATATATTTAGGGGAAGATTATAGAGAAACGTATCCAAAGTGTCTAAACCCCAGCAAGGCAGACAATGGGAGCTCTGAAAGCTTAGGTGTGACCCATCTTTTGCTGATTGCTCCAGACTCCTGAACGCCTCCAAATTTTGGCCCAGATCGTGGTCTTTCTGTCAAAACACTCTTGTACCTTTAAAAAAAGCCTAATAAAAATCTCAGGTCCGCCTTGGGGAACTTGGCTTATTGGCACAGGGATCAAGTTCTAATAGGGGAGACCGAAGTTTCCTACCAAGTGACAACATCCACCATGGGAATTAACACCTCCTTAAGGGATGAAGATCACCATCACACCTGTAGCTGACTCACCCTCAGTTCTCATATTCCTTATATAGAGAGTTCTAAAAGAAAACCTGGAACTTTTGGGAATAAAAAGACCAAATGGAAAAGCCTGTCTTTCAACCTTTTACCCCTAAAGTGTTATTTTTTCCCCCCATGGCCTTGAACAGTGGACTTTCTTCTGCCTTCCCTTAAAAATACTTAACCCTCTGGAGAGCAGAATCACCCCCGACTGCTTAAAAATGAACGTTTAAATTTCTAGGAAATTGTCTTCACACAGTTCATCCATCTCCCTGATCTTTTGGGAAATGCCTTGATCTATATTCAGTTCCACGTCTCTGGGAGCTGAAAATCTGAGCTGAACACCTGAATCAAAAAAGTATTGCATTTTCTTCAACCAAGCTCAGAAAACACTGGTAACAACAAATGCACCGTGATCCAGGCCTCACTGAGGTGGAAAAGAAGTCAGAAAAATTTGTTTCAAAACTTCAGGCAGGTGAGAGAGAAAAAAGCTAGCACATGGAAGTAACTATGGATGGACACCAGTGTGTTTTAAGAGAGAATGCCAAAGGGTTGAAAGCACTGAGGAATCAAATTAACGACCTGGAAAACAAGCTCAAATTACGAAACATCAGGTTAGGGGTGGATCCTTAGGGCCTGATGGTGACAAGAACAGAAAGATTTTTTTTTTAATGGATTGTGGAGGTGTTGGGGATGGATAATCCTCGATTCCCTCTGCAATATATCTCTGCTCATTGTATTTCTAGCAGTGACAATCAGGTAACACCCATCATGATGTTTATCAAATGTGCAACATGTTACAGATCCCACTGGAACTTTCAGCTCATCTTCCTTTTCCAGACTCCAGCTCTGATTTTCTCAGTGGTTGAATGAGGGGCTAGTTCACAGGCTGAAGTTACTCCACATTGACACCAAAATAAATAAAATGATGCTCAACCTTCTTCAAGGATTTTGAACTTGGTGTGCTATTTCATAACTTAGTTTTGAACTTTATCTAAATTTAGCTATATTACCCTCAAATTGTTTTCAGAAGCACGGTGTAATTTTGATTCTTTGCTTATCCCAGTGCAAAGCAGAAAGAAGGACCTCATCTCAAAATCATAAAGGCACAAAACTGGTAACAGAAGGGAACTGGACTCTTTGGCTATTTATAGAATGTTAACCTTGTGACTCTGTAATCAGAATAATTATTTATGTGTCACCTGTTTGCCCATGTCTGAAAGGCACAAACCATTGGATGGTGTGTCTGCTGAGACACAAAGCACACACCTGAGACACTGGGGATGGTCACCCCTGGCATTGCTGCACACACAGGTAAAACAAAAGAGGTAATCCCACTGTTTTGTCCAATAAAACCGGGAACTGTCTCTTACGGAAATGATTTAAAAAAATTAATTCCAGGGAATCAAACGAATCCCACTTTTAGCAGGATTCTCTATGCACAGAGGTTAAAGGTAATAGAGGCAAGAAAGAACACTGAAAGGAGGTTGAACTCCTGCAGGCCATCAGAAGGAGGAATGAATATCATCTAAACCCATGTGGATTCCCTTCCCCATGGATGGGAACACCAATGCTGTGTCACTTATGCTGACACTCTACAGCAAAGCCATTTACAGAGCAGCTCAGTGAAAACCCTACAGAATGAGTGATGTCAAAACCCCACTTACTCTTTAGTGCTGGTTATTCTGTGGTTGGGTATTGGAGAGATACAAGGTGGGAGCAGACAGGAAGCTGGGGGGTCCTCCAGGCGCTGCTTCTTGCTTTCCACAAAGGTATCCAGGCTTTCTGTCTGCTTTAATAAAAATGGTTAAAAGAGCGTAAAATACCCAGAAATTATGCACAACTTCACTGGCCACCCAGAGCACCTATGGCATCTCAGTGTGTTTTCTAGCAGCAGTTGAACTGCTGGTCTGAGGGAAGTGAAAGTCACCTGAAATCAGGGCTAAACGTGCTCCAAACACATGGCACCAAGTTATATAACAAGTGACATAATTAGGAAGCAAAATGTCTCTTGTGCTAAAGTTATCTCCTGTAGTGCGCTGGAATTTAATTAATAATTTAGATGCAGTGACTTGATAGCACCAAACCTTATTCAAGTAAATAGCTTTTACTCAGTGACCTAATGGAAGTTGATGGGAAAACTTCTCTGGGTCAGTATTCCTCACAGGACTAGGAGCAGAGGACTGAGCTGGGGCAGTCATTAACAGCAATAGCTCTTTGGAAATTTGCTTTGGAAGACTCCCTGATGCATGTTTTTTGTGCCTGATCTAAGATGATACAAGCAAAGCTGATTATTGCTCTGTCACTGCAACCTTCATATCAGTCTTTGAGCCCACCAGTAGATGGCTAAAATAAATCTTTTAATGGCATGATTTAGAAACACAAATTAGTCTCTCCTTACCCTGTTTTAACTCTTGGTACACCCTTAAGTCATCCTAATTGGCTTGTTTCCCCTTGGGTAGCAGTGAACAATCATTGAAGGGGCTGATTCAGAGTCCAGCTTATGTTAGCTGGAGGCCAGAGCAAGATTCTTCATTTTGTTACTTTCTGATTCAAAACCACAGTTAAGGAGATGAGGAGGTTCCAACTTTCATATAACCTTCCCCTTATTTTTTTAATTCCCTGGGAGCCCTGACTTCAGTTGCCAAGTTTGAGTCAAGACTCCTTCTCCATGATACAGAAACTCCACTGAGGTACCCAGCAAGAATTATTTTTGGTATAATTAATATGCACCCTGGTGTACTTAGACATACATAAGTATGGACATTCATACATCCCTCTCCTCTTTTTTTTTTCTCCTTCCTTCTTGCATCTCTGCAGTGTGCAGCTAGGATATAAATTGAATAAAGACCTGCTGAGTTTACTCATGTGATTATTTTCACTTAACAGGGAAGGAGCCAGTGCAGTGACTCATTTAGGCCGGGGTGCAGACCCTGTGTCTGCCTGGCATGGTCTGTCTTGGTCTTGCATTAATTCTCTCATACCACTGGACTCCTCAAATTTAGGATTTCAAGAAGTCCACTAAAACAGACAGCTGAAGTCATACTCACAACGTTTTATAAAATTTGGGGTATAAGGAAATACACTCTAATGACTTTCCACAGGCAGACCAGAGTACAAGCATTACAGCTGGAAAAACTGACTACAAAAATTCATTTAGGATATAAAACCTCCGTTTCTTTTCTGAAAACACATTTAGTTTGAAGTGCAATGTCATATCCCACTAGGTAGGACACCCTAGGGCATAAATAACATAAAACACATGATAAAACATCATGCCTTCAGTCAAAATGTATTTGTTTTTTTTTCAGGTAGCTGTGCAGAGAAAGCAGCTAGTTAAGGAAATTATATTCCTATGACTCATATTTTTTCATACCACAAAACAATACAAAAATTAAATTCACCAGGAGCATAAGCAAGCACCATTCCACTGACTTCGATGAAGCCTGTTTAAACCAGTGGTGAAAACACCTAAATTCTGCAGACAATAAACCCCTCCCTTCCAAACAGAAGTCACATTTTCTGAGTATGGCTGAAACTGTTCTAATATGAAATCATCACTTTCTGCAGATTGCAGAACATTGGAAACTAATAGGTGAGTCAGCAAATACAGTGAAAAAGCTTGTAAGGAAAATACATTGTTTATTGATTTTGTCAGCTGGGGTTTGCTTTTTACTGGTTTCTGATGTTAATTTGGAGTGGACTTGTAAAATGTCT
Source organism: Sinosuthora webbiana (assembly GCA_013397395.1). Taxonomy (NCBI): domain Eukaryota; kingdom Metazoa; phylum Chordata; class Aves; order Passeriformes; family Sylviidae; genus Sinosuthora; species Sinosuthora webbiana. Next base: position 438,854 of record VXBN01003318.1, on the reverse strand, counting down.
GTCCTTTGTAAAACCAATAAAGCCTCAGAGCTGTGCTGCCTCCCCACAGCCCAGCTGCGGCTGCAGAGAGGAATCACTGCCTCTGGTCCTGACCTCCAGGGTGCCCAGAAACACAAAGTGTTTTTCCTTGAACAATGAAAATCACTCACCTTGTGTTTCCTTTTGGATTTTGTGGAGGGTTTTTCAGCTGCTGGGGTAGGGGACTCTCGAGATGGTCGCCTGTGTTTCACATTTGCCTCTCTGGGTTCGCTTTTCACAGACGCGGTCTCGAAAGTTTCCTGTCCGGGTATCCTAGAGAGTAAACTAAGGTCTATTTTCACCCACAGAGATTTGAGCTCTTCATACTCTCTCAGTGGGGACAGAAGTTCATTTTGTACGATTGGGATGGGAGAGAAGAGCTGCTCCTCCAGGTCGTTGCTGGTCTGGTCAATGGACGTGTTGCTGCCATTGCTGGTTAGGCTACTTACGCTGAGGATGTTACTGCCAGAGTCCTTCACCTTGACCCCACTGCCAGAGCCAGTGCAGGCCGGCAGCACCTTGGCCTGCAAGCTCTCCTCCTGGTCTGTGTTGGAGTCAGAAGTGGATGAATCAGTTTCAATGAACTCCCGGGACTTTGGGACAATTTTGCTGGGGCCTCTGTACTTTTTCTTCTCCGAAGTGAGGCCTGTGCTGGTTCGTGGCTCTTTCCTCGGAGCTGTCTTCCCAACTGCTGCTTTAGTTCGAACCTTTGGCTGCTCGGGGGGTTCCTGTGTGTCTTTTTCTTTGGGAGTGTTGCTGGTATTATTTGGTTTGGGCCAGTTATACTCTTCTACACTGGAAGTCCTTTCTACCTTTTTGGGTTGCTTTTTCCCAGTAGTCCTTTGTGAAGTTGGCTCATTATGAGCTGGGGACTTCTGCTTGGAGCTTTTTGCCTCTGGGGTTTTCTGGGCAACCCGTGGTTTGGCTTTCTCTCGGATGGGACTAAGGATCGCCCGGTCTTTGGGATCGGTCGGGGGCAGGCTGCTGTTGAGCTTCCCTTTGTTTGGCCCTTCAGCCTGCTGGCTGCTCTGGGCCTGGGAGCTGCTCTCGCTGTGAGGCTCATTTTGATTGTTGATGATGGTCTTGTTGTGGGGGTTCACCTTATTCAGCCACTTGTCCAGCTGCCATTTGTTTGTTGAGGGGGGTTCGGGCTGCGGATTGAAGGACGACAAGGAACAAATCTCAGACAGAAGCAGTGCTTTTGCCTTTAAAAGAGAACTTTTTTTTTAATGTACCCTTTTATTTCAGTCAACTAGTGGTGACTGCTAGTTTTATGGCAGTATTTATGGAGTATTTATGGTTAATTAGGCTTCCTTATCTGGTTTACAACGTGGCCCTGGAGAAATTTAATACAACTAAAAAGTTTAGCTGGTCCCCGAAGAGATAGTTTTGTCATGTCGCCTTTCCTTAGTCCCAGCTGAATACTGTGTCAATAAAATCTTCTCTAGCTACTGGCAAAAATCTAAATATTCCTTTAAAGCCACTCAAATGTAGGCCAGAGAGATTCTTCCAAAAGCCAGGATGAGTATGTGGGTCACTCATGTCAAACGGCAAAGGGAACAAGAAGCCAACAGCATCAAACAGCACGGAACTCCAACGTGCCTCTAACAGGGAGCGGGGCTTTGCTCCTCTCCACGCCTCCCCCTCAGGGGAGAGCAGAGGGGGCCTCACCTCTGGCGTGGCGCTGCGGGACTCCTCGTTGCACTCGCTGTCGCTGGAGCTGCTCTCGCTGTCGGAGTCGGACTCGGAGCTGCTCTCGGACTCGCTGGAGCTGCCGGAGCCGCCGCTGGAGTGGGCCAAGCCTGCGGCGTGTGCCACGGGCACTGGCAGGCTGCTGTGGGGACAAGAGCCTCCCTTAGTGTGCTCCTGGCTGTCTGCAAGCCAGTGAAGCCCACTCACCCCAAATGTCCTCAGTGCCACCTCCCTGTCCTGCAGTGCAGACCCACGAGAGCTCCAGTGGCTTGTGCCACCAGCACTGGCAGGGACAAGAGCCTCCCTTAGTGTGCTCCTGGCTGTCTGCAGCCCATCCACACCAAATGTCCTCCCTGTCACCTCTCCGTCCTGCAGTACAGACCCACGAGAGCTCCAGTGGCATGTGCCACCAGCACTGGCAGGCTGCTGTTTGGGGACAAGATCCTCCCTTAGTGTTTTCTTGGCTGTCTGCAGCCCATTCACCCCAAATGTCCTCAAGTGTCACCTCCCTGTCCTGCAGTGCAGACCCACTGGCAACCCAGGGGCTGTGCCACCATGGAGGAGCTGGTTAGTGACTCATGGGACACATTGATTATGTTAATAACACTACCATCATCATCATCACCCTCCAGTGAGGAACGCTCCAGTGTCACAAGCCCCAGCTTATTAGGCCGATGATTGCAAAAACTAACAATCACCCTTAAATAATTCATTTATGGAATCACGGTTTCTTCATTTTTTTTGCCAGTTCATTTATAATTTATGATCAAAGGAAGGACATCAGGCAACTTATATTGGACAGGACATTTTAAAAATTAATTTTAATGAATACTTTTACACTGCAGTGTACAAAAACTACGTACTTCTGACAAGTCTCCAGGGAGAGCCCGAGAATTTTTTATTTATAGCTTTTTTTTCCCCTCTCATATTTATGATAATGTAGTGAGAAAATAGCATTCATGCTGAAAATAAGCTTCTCTGTGAAATCTATTTTTCTGTGTGTTCAACTGTCCTCCAAGATGTATTTATTAGCAGTGCACTGTGTGTCATTGTTTCTTCTCAGCATTTGCTTCTAATCTGAGAGGTCAGATGACCCCAGCTTTTAGCACTACACAGTTCTGCAAGTCTGAGTCTTTATAAACTCATCTTTAATTTCAACTTTTTTTTTTTTTTTTCCTGTCAGGGAGATAACCATAAGGTTATATGTCTCTTCAGCTGATCTATACAGGGAACTTTTTGATGATTGATTTTAAATTTGTAAAGCTGACAAAGCAAAGTGTTTGAAAATTGACACCATTTGCTAGCACGCCTTTATGGATATTCAATACTTCACCTTAATACATCATACACTCTGTGTGTCCCATATTGAGTGATCCAGAGATGCCCACGAGGTATAATACACCTTTGCCTCTATCTGCTTTTCTGTTTTCCTCCAAGAAGGGTTCAGCTAAGCTGGGTACATTCTTTCCTTCCCTTTCAAAACCAAGATGCTCGATGCCTCAAGATGCCCTCTTAAAAAAACCACAGTAACCAAGAAACTGGAAAAGCCATGGGGAAAAAAAAAAACAACAAACCCAAAAAGGACAAGGCAGAACAAACTGATGTGTGACCCTGCCTCTGCTAGAATCTTTACAAGCATTGCCACTGGCTTCTGTGACAATAATAGATGGACTTTAATTTTCTCCTTGCACTGAGTCGCTTTCTCTGCCTCCTTGTTGGTAAAACCTATCGCTGGCGCCGCGGTTGGTAACAAAACTGTCTCTTTGAGCCTTGCAACGGCCCTGCAGTGCCCATTGACAAAACAGCTTGGTGCTTTAGGGTGCATTAATGAAACAAAATTACTCACTTGGGTAATTGCTACAGATCACTAACTTTGTTGCTCATTAAGTCCATACACTTTTTTTATTTTTTATTTTTTTTTTAATTCTTCCAGCGGCTCCTTACTCAACTGGCTCAAGTAGAGCAACTTAGAAAATTTCAACTGGATGTAAAAGGCAATTAGAAGAAAAGAGGATGAAAACATACAGGCATTTCCAAAAGTATTATGGAAAAGTAACCACTGCTGAATTAAAATGGACCTTAGGTTTTGTATTTAATAAAATTATTTTTGAAAACCATTAGTGTTTCTTCCTTTATCCCACCTCAAGAAAGTGTAAGAAAACACATTTTTCATGCAATTTTTTTTTTTTTTTTTTTTTTTTTTTTTTTTTTTTTAAAAAAAAAA
>VXBN01003318.1:408085-434914 GCA_013397395.1 Sinosuthora webbiana | reverse complement strand
TTTTCCCCCAGCAAACAAGGAAACAGAAAAGTGGAGAAAAAGGAAACTTGTTTGTAGGGGCGTTTGCCTTTCTCATCAATATCTTGTAGTTTTCATATATATCTTATATTTTCTACTTGGAAAACACTAACAGTAGATGGAAACTAAACTTTTGTATTTCATTGTAAATATTTCCAAGAAGAATAAAACAGAAAACACCACAAGGATTCCCCGAGGAGGCAAACATGGCAATTCCATTCTACAATGCCAGAATGAAGCACCAGCCTTGGAAAAAAAAGTGTTACTTATGGAATTACCAGAAGACTGAAGTTTTAAATTAAAAACTTAAAGACTTAAATTTAACCTAAACCTCAGAGCTTCTCTGGAGTGGTTTGTGCCCAGGAAACCTCCACAGAGAGGGGTGTGTGTGTGTGTGGGGCTGCACACACATCTGTGCACATCTGCCTAAGGACATGCTCTGCTCTCATTAAGACAACTGATGTAAAGAATAGCACCTCTTATATTAGATCAAAGGAGGGAAAGGCAGTGCCCCAGCCAGACCTTTCCTGCCTTTAAACACAACTCACCTCTCCCAGCACTCTGTAACTCTAACACTGTAGCTGGGACGTGCTCACAAAACAACAGGAGTTGTTCTGGAGCAGAACTGCAACTGTCTGACAGAAGAACTCAAAAGGCAGGAATAAAACCATGGAAATAGACAGCAGCTCCAACCCGGCCTTATTTTCTTTCTTTCTGCACACCAGCCTCAGTAAAAAGCTACCACGTGCCAAACATTACTGAGTAACACAGCTCAGCAAGCATGCAGGAACCAGACAGGCTCAAAACAATGTTTTTCATACAAAACACAATGAGGTCATATTTGTCTTTCATCTGGGATAATAAAATTATGCCTTGGCTACACCGGGCAGTTTCATGCTGAAGGCATCATTGCTGATCCTCAGTTACCAAAGCAGAAGCATCATGTACTTTGGGCTGAGAGCAACTGTGTGTGCCCTGCAAAACAATCAGATAAGACCCAAAATGCCTTTCCTAGCATCTCACCATACTAAAGATAGATCTTTGTGCATAGCTGCAAGCACAATCAACTTTCTTCCAGTGCAGTTCAGCAGAGAAGAAAAAAGTTCATTTTCACAAATTCATTTCACAAGTGCATTTCACAAACAAAAAAACATTAAAAAAACTGCATAAAAATGAATCTTTGCATCCAATAAAATAAGTTTAGTAGATATTCTGGATTGGCTTTTGTAATTTTTTTTTCCTTAAGTAAAATGCATCTCTTAGTTCAAAAAGACTCGTTTTGCACTCTTTCCAGAGATTTCTGCAGATTTAAAGTTCAATCATGTTCTGAAAGATGTTGAGCTAGATTCTGCAATTCAAGCAGCTGTTATAGAAATAAACTGGGCTTCCTCACATGGGTTTCAACTACATGGACTGGGGGTTGCCTCTTGAACAGACTTTCAAAGCAAGCTTTGTTATGTTGCTAAGATCCAGACAAGGAATGCCGGTCCAGACAAGGTTTAAAATGGATTTAAAGCATTTTATCATCAGACACAAGTCCTCAGAGTGACTAAAGGGGGCAGGAAGGACTGATATTTGAAAGTATTGAATTTTTATTTCCCAGCAGGAGATGAGCACTCATATTGTTCCTCAGTGTTTGGCTGGACAACGTTTTTACTTCATGTGAACTGAAAAAAAAAAATTAAATTAATAAAAACAATGCTGCACAATGGAACACGGCATTGTTTGGGTAAATAACACTTAGAAGAAAGCCAGTTCATTATTATCACTTGAGATTGGAGGCCCCTACTGAGACCAGTGACCTGCTGCGCTGGATCTGTGTAAATACACGATGAGGCACAGTCCTTGGGCCAAAGAGCTCGCAGTGCAAACACACAAAGCAAACAGCAGAGGTATTACAGTCATCCTCATACTCAGTGTGGGCCTGTCACATCCTCCGAGTGCAAGGCCTCTCTGCAGCTAATAGAAACATCAGGTTTGCCCTCCTTTTAAGTTTGTTCTCCTCGTTTTCCAAGCCCTGTGCTCAGCACTGGGGCTGAGTCCTGCAGGGCTCTGCCCTGACCCAGAGCCCCGGCCAGGCTGGGAGCAAAGATGTGAAATGACTCTGCAGGGAGAGACCCCCATGACTCAGGAGAGCTGGATCAGAGGCTGCTCACCCCTGTCCCGAGGAGCCCCTCCTGTGCTGGGGAGATGAGAGCCCTGCAGGGACACCCCACCCTGCAGGGGGAAGGGGACCAGCCCTCTGCTCCTTGCAGAGGCCACCATGAGCACGTCTCCAAACCCTCTGTCCCTTGCAGAGCTCACCATGAGCACGTCTCCAAGCCTTCTGTCCCTTGCAGAGGTCACCATGACATGTCTCTAAGCCCTCTGTCCCTTGCAGAGCTCACCATGAGCATGTCTCCAAGCCCCCTGTCCCTTGCAGAGCTCACCATGAGCACGTCTCCAAGCCCTCTGTCCCTTGCAGAGGTCACCACAACCATGTCTCCAAACCCTCTATCCCTTGCAGAGGTCACCATGACATGTCTCCAAACCCTCTGTCCCTTGCAGAGGTCACCACTGTGATGTCTCCAAGCCCCCTGTCCCTGGCAGAGGTCACCACAACCATGTCTCTAAGCCCTCTGTCCCTTGCAGAGGGATATCATGCCACCAGCTGCCTGCAGACTGCTAAGCTGGCACCCTTGCTGACAGAGGAGACCTGCACATCTGGAAGCCAGCTGGAAGGAAGCTCTTCTGCAGCACCCTCAGCCATCTCCCTTCCTGTGCCTTTGCAGCCCAAATGTCTCCCCAGCCCCATGTAATTGTGCACAGCACGGCCACAAGGTATGAGATGAGAAATGCCTTGAAGGAGGGGACAAACACCAGCACCACCAGCACCCAGAGTATTTTTCAGCTCTTGCTGAGCTCAAATAACTACAGGGCAGCTCTCGTGTGGCTGCTGATGGCTCCTGGCGAGGAGCTGCCCTCACCTCATCACACACCAACCACCTTCCTGTCACTGGTACAGGTGATCTGCCCAAACTACCCTGAAGCTTCTCTGCTTTTTAATTCATGGGTTAATTTTCCAAAGCCAATTAAAGCAGACATGGCATGATTATGTGTCTGGATCGTTATGCTGCATAGAGAACCAAACGCCTGATATGTGGCTTATACTTTTTTTGTTCTTGTCATCTGCACTATTATACTGTTTTCAACATAGAATTTATTCTACTGCTGTTATAAATGATCTTCAAAATTGAACCTGGTAGCTACAACAAAGATAATGTGAAATACTCCAACTCATTAACCTCTAATAAGAAAAATAATAAACTCCTAACCTTGTAAATACAGATGTTAAAGAAAAAGGTATAATTCAGACTAGAGCAGTAAAACTCATCAAGGAACAAAACTTCCTAACAAGTCCTCAGCTATCTCCCTGAACCCTTCCCCAATTAGATGTGGTCACGTTAATTGCTGTGAGGAGAATTTGGCAAATAGACGGTGCCCTCCAACAATAGGTTTATTCATTCTGACCCTTCCTTTTTAGGGTAATGATGAATTGGCCACTTGTTTCACTGCTCTGCTCAGAACCCAAAATGTAAACTTAGAGAAAGCAGAGCGTTGCTGGGCAGTGGGAAATTGCAGATGGGAACTGACCAGTGAGTCAACAGTACATCCATGCTGGCAACGTGTTTCCATCAGGAGCAGCACTCTACAAAGGTTGCTTTACTGCACAAGCCTATATTTAGGGGAAATTCCACCAATGAAATCTGGAAAGGGCAAGGTCCATGCTGGAAAACTGACTACAGACTTGACAGAGCAGTTGATCTTCCTGTTGAGGCACCGGGTTGGGACTGAGATGAATTTTGCTTTTTGTCTGAGAAAAAAAAATGTGTCTGCACATGAGTTCCTGCTGAGCAAAAGAGAGGCTGTGTGGCCTACCCTTAATCTGGCTTGTCTATTTAAAATGCAGATTCCTGAGAACAAAGGGGCTGATTGCACAGGGCACTGAAAATTGGGCTCCCAGCTCTGAGCAGGACTTTTGTGCGCTCAACCACACCGCAGCATCTACCAGAGGAGACAGGAACACTTGCTCTTATCTGGATACTGCTGTTGTCCCACTCCCTACACTTTATTTGAAGAGACAGAGGAACAAACCCTCTGGAGTTGATCAGAAGCCAGCCGAATCTCTCCTTTGGAAATATTTCTACAGAAAAACTGCAAACCTGATGGTCATTACTTGGAGTTGCTGGACTCACTGAATTCTGCATAAAAAAGGCTGTTTCATTATTCTAGCAGATAATATTTAGTGTCAGAATTTAATACCATAACTGTTCAATAACGAAGTTTTATTTCTCTTCTATTCTTACACCATTATCAGGAAGTAATATTCTCTTCTAATTTGAAAGGGAGCTGCCATTTATTTTTTATTTTTTTTTTTAATAATGAATTGTTCATATTTTTATCTTCAAACTCATATACGCCTGCCATTAGATTGCTTTTTAAAGAAAAGGATTGCTCTGGATGATTTGTTCACTGCCTTTCCATTGGTTAGTATTAAATTATTTAACATCAGGCTGGTAGGATTCAAATCCGAACTTCCAAAGACTGGGTTGACACAGGAACTGAAAACGTGTATCAAGGCTTTTAAAATATTAATCAGCACCCAGGTCAATGAAATGAAACAAGGTGTGGAAATTGTTGCTTCAGCTAACATTAGCACGTGTAGTGAGACATCACTTATGATGGCTCTCTCATGTCAAAACACACGGAAAGGGAAAACCTCTCTGATGTGTTATTCAGGATGTGGCAGCTGATCTGCCTGTATCAATCCTGAGCACTGCAATGCAAGTAGGAGCTCTGATTTATTTTGAGGGGGAGGGCAATTTACAAGACGTTGTATGTAAAAAAGCCACAGTCTCGTTTTACTGTGTTCAAAAGTGACTGTTTTAATCAAAGACTGTTTATAACAGGGTTGATAGAGTAACTGAAACAGATCTTTTTCATATACATATAACCCTTTTATACTTCCAGCTTTAAAGACCATAAAAAAGGATAGTAAAGATGAAAGAAATAAAAAGAATGACAGAGCTAACTCCTATGAGCCACAATCTATGTCAAAGCAGAACTAAAGTGATTGACAGCTTGCATTAGTAATGAATAGAGTGGGAAAAAGCTGCCAAGAATCCGTAACAAGGTCAAAGCCTTCCAATAAAGAATTACATTAGCCACAAATCCTAGGTGGAACTGTGTATATACATCTGCAATGTGACTTTATCCACGGCACTGTTTCTACTGTCCTATTCTGACTCTCTCCCAGTTTTTATTCCTGGGCTTCAGTAAGTTCCGACTCCCTCACACCTGTGATAAAGAACAGGTGTAACATGTCAAACTATGACATTATTAAAAAAAAAAAAAAAACCACCAAAAAAACCAAAACAAACAGAAGAGGAGGAATTTTAATGCCACATCTCTAATGGTTGCACATAAAAAACTTTCTGAACTATTGGTATGGTAATCACTCTCCTTTCCAATATCACAGCGCTGTTATACACACTTGACGTGGAAGAGAAGGGGATTTTGCATATTAAAAGCAATATTGTATCCATGATTCCTGCCTGCATCACTCTGCTCACCTCAGAGTTTAGAAACAATTTTGTGAGCACGACATTATTCAGGGAATGCAATGTATGTAGCCTTTTTTGATGTACAATATTTCAGTGAATAGATGCAAGTGTCAGAGAGCATTATTTGTACTGTGCCCTGATGTGCTGCTATTTGCCTGGCATCTGGAAGAACAGGAATACTCTCCCTTACTGTGAGACTCCAAAGGGTCTCATTTGATATAAATGGAACCACTTTATTATATCAATATTGCCCCGCTGAATCAAGCCAGAGATGAAGATTGATACACAGAAACTTCTTTATTTTCCGCAAAGGAAATCCTGGAGCACTGCATCTTCCTGTGCACTTTGTGAATCTTCTGTGGAAGTGCACAAGCACACATTCCCCCCTCCAGAGTTCACAATTTCAAGTGAACATAAAATGTTTTTTTTTTGAGGAGTCAGTTATTTACACTTTGATTTTATTTACTACAGCAGAAGGTCCAAGTGTGGTCACGAAAAAACCCATCCAAAGTGAACCTCTAAAAACAGTGTTGTGTTTCTTCTCATTCATCTATGGCAGAAACTTGGGCACATTGAGTTCTAAATGAGCCACCCTTCTCATCCTAGCTCAGTTCTGCTTCAGTTCTAACTGAAAACAGAATCCAGCTTGCAGAGAGAGCCCAGTGGGAAGAGAACTGCGGGCTCTGGGACCAAACCACACTGGTGCAGATGGATCCACACGACACCTCCAACTCCTCAGCGTTTCCAGTCTCATCTGTTATCTGAGGAAAGCTAATTTTACTATGCTGAGCAACCAAGCAGTAAGAAAACACTAGAAAGTTAGTGTGGTTTTTTTTTTTTTCTCTCTCTCCATGTTAAACAACCCCTCTGAGCTTGAAAAGGTGCCAAAAGGAATATCCTGATTTTCCAAAGCTTTATGGCACACGCACGCAGTCCTTTACACCTGAGCAACATGAGCTCATGAAACCATGGGAGGATTTCCTCTCCAGGAGAATCCCTTGGGAGCAGATCAGCACTACAACCAGTTCCAGACCAGAGCAAAGGGGAGGAACTGGGAACACAAGCCAGAGGAGGGAAAAAAAGCCTGTTGCTGGATGTTAAAGCTTACTTAGAAAAGACCCAAGATTGCTCCAAGTGTAGTTACTGTCAGGAGCACGATGAGTAAAACAAGCAATACAGAAAGGGGCAGAGATAAAAACTGAGTATAATCAGAACAAATTGGGTAATATTCTACTAAATGAGCTTCAGCTGCTCACAAACTCCGTGCACTGTGCGCTGCAGAAAGCATGGAACAGCAGGACTGGTGCTGCAGGCCTGGTGGGTCACAGGCACGCACTCAAATGACAAAGGCACAAATAATCCACCTCTGTGGAGATGACTGCTGCACCTTTGTAGAGAGAGAGACAGCCCCGTGGTTACAGAACCAGCCCCACACTTCAGAATACTGGTTCAATTCCTGTGCCTCCCTGGGATTCAATGGGCAAAATAATTGAATTCCTGGCACTTTCCCCCGTTATTAATACACACAGTATTGTGGGACTCCCAGCATATTTACGTTTGTCAGATTGAATTTGTAATAACAGGGACCACAGAAGTACACAGGCACTCATGAAAACCACAAGCAGACACTTTGTTTCACTGCTACTGCCATAACAGTAAAAAGGAATCATCATTATTAATAATGGGCAATTACTCTGCAATAGTTTTTAAAGAAGTATTCCTAAAGGCACATGATGAATTTATGGCACACCACCAGAGCCTTTCATGGATATGAAGATGTACTTCAGCACACATGACTTGTTTTTTGAACGAGGAGAAAGCTGTCTAGTAAAATATTAATGAAGCTGAATGCTGAAACATAGGTGTCTTCCTTACGATTCATTTTAAAATGGGGTAAAAGGCTCCGTTTGGAGTGAATATCTTAACCTTCTGGATATTTCTGTTTAATATCATCTCCTTTTAATGCTGCTGATTTTAGACAGTTACATAATGCTTTGCTTTATGGACTTTAAAAAAAGGTATCAAATCTGCTTAGGATTAAATATCATCTTGAAGGATCTAATGGCAAGAACAGAGCTAAATCGTTAAGCAGCATCCACCCTTAATTATGACATACACAGGTATTAAGGAAAAAAAGGTGCTTCTCTGAGTGATAAATGGACCTGAAGATCCTTCACAACATTCACAATAAATCACAAAAGACCATTAATAAACAGTCAGGAAAAAAAAAAAAATGACAGTTGCTACAAGTATCTGCTCTCCTACTTTGCCTAATACTATCACTGTCATGTTTAAATCTTAAATCTTTGACACGAAAACCCTTTAAGTCAAAAAGGCTCATCTATTTTAAACAGAATTTTCTATGCTTGTTATTTTGAATGACAGCAAAAGGAAACAGAGAATCTTTAATTCCGTAACCTTATCTGGCTGAAAAAAATCTTTCCTCTCCGCCTTTTTACATCAACCCCAAAATAAAAGGAAGATCCTGATAGCTTTTCCACTTAACTTGCTGGGATTTGTGGGCAAACAGAGCTCCACGTCTGCCAGGGGGAGCTGGTGGTGCTCAGCACCACTTGACTCTGTGGGAGCCAAGTCAAAACTCTGCAAACACAGGGACTGCCCTGCCTGTGTGCAGGATGAGGACAAGTGTGGAGCCAGCTTTCGTTCAGACAGGAAAGAGCGACTGGGGCTGCCAGAATTAACAGTGGGTGCCTTCCTGAAGTGTCACACTGCCTGCTTTCCGAGGAGCTGGGATGCCTGGCAGAGGCACTTCACATCTGCCTGGGAGTGGGCAAACACTGTATTCCCCAAGAGGGCTTCAGGAAAAGTGTGACCAAAATCCTGAGCATGAAATGGGTTTTGTCAATGGAGTGCTGAAAAACACTAATATGGACAAAATTATTTAGATCTTTAGGATTAGTTATATTATTTTTTTTTTTCCTTAAAAACTTCCCACCTAAGATGCTTTCTTTCTCTGGACATTTTATGTTCTGGAGCGACCAGAAATGGACTTTTCAACATCACCACCATCCATTCTCCCCAGACTCAAGAAGGGTTATTGTAGCAGCAATGATTTGTTGAAGGTCTGCCAACCAGCAGAGGTCAGGAAAACCCAAACCCCCCGTGGATACAGATGTAAATAGGCAAAGTTCGATCTCTCTTGCACTTTTTATTGTTTTCCACTTGATTATCACTCCCTTAGTAAGGTGCAAATGTCTCCTTCACACATCTGCCTGGACAGCCTCAATCTCTTAATGTTCTAGCTTGGCATGGAGGTCACTGATTACACGAAACTCCTTTGCTTGTGAATGACAAAAATCAGCAGCAAGATGTCACTCTGCCAGCAGGGAAGTGGAGAAGTTGTGACTTATTTTCAGCGCCACACTTAAAAAATACCCCACCCTCTCCAATTCTACCTGCAGTATTTGGGATATCACAGGCAATAAAGCCACATTAATGAAGGACAGTGCTCCAAAGTCAGCCCCTGCAGCAGATGGCAACAACTCCAATGGTGAGCACAACCAATTGCTTCAACAGCAAGGTCTGAGGTGAACACCATCAGTGCTTGCATGCCTGAAAATAAGCAGGAGAGACACAGACACCGGGCTGGGGCTAAAGAGCTCACCCTGAATTTCACATCAGTACTAAGCTGGATTTTGTGCAGTAATAACACTGCTTGGCTGATCCCTCTTTTTCTTTTGCAGAGCAAAACCTACAATGCCAGTCAGTAAATTCAGATGATGCCTCCAACATACTGGAGCAGTTTAGCATCTATTCACTGCTTTGCTTCCCCCTTTGCTTTTTAAGTGAAGCAACATCCCCAAATGTTTTTATGAGTGCTCTGTGCAGAGACTGCTGAGAGAAAACGTAGCGTGGCAGCATGTTCCTCCCACCACAGTCAGGCTGGATTCCTGCACCAACAGACTGTCAATGCGAGTTTGACATGGGCAAAGTTTTGAAGCTGAGAGCTCTGCTTGCGAGTTTGGAAGTGGAGAGGCTGTTATTTTTGAATCTGAATTCATAAAACATCGCTTAACGTCTAGGTTACAGATGGACTCAGGATCCCACACTTGGCTCCTGAGTGTAGATAACTCACACTGCATATCTGGGGTTTGGGTTCAAGCCCATCTTGGATGTAAGTTTAGAAGGAAAGAAATACATGCAAACAGCAGGCAAATTATAAAGGCACTGCCAGCTGTTTTCTTCCCCTTACAAGGCCGTTTCTGAGAAAGCAAAGTGGGTTTTTTTAAGTGTAGGGTGGGATATGGGAGTGATGACAAGCTGGTATCCCTGAGTTCAATGTGAACCTGACATTCTCAAGTTTAGGGTGTCTCCTGCTCCTGACACATGCTCTCCTAGGCCTCTGAGGCTACATTCTTTATTAAGTTTGCTGAGAAACGGAACAGTGTGCTCACAACCCTTTTTTTGGATCTCTCCTCGAGAAATATCTGCGTTCTATCTGTGCTTTAATGACAGCCCGCTGCTCATTTTCCAGGAAAATCCATGCCAAAAGTCCGAATAACACTTAACTCACAGGCTGGTATCCACAGAGCTGGCCTTGCAGATCATGTTCCCAACTGAGTAATGGACTCATTACATTATCCCTGGCGAGCCTTGCAGGTTGGAATTTTCAGACAGAAAGCAAACAGAATCAACTTTTGTTTTTGTGATTTGATTATTTTTTAATGCCACAGCTTATTCATTTTGGTTTATTAATTTGTTGGTCCAATGGTTTTTATGTGCTGCAATTCAGAGTGGGTCCCTCTCCAGCATCATGTTTTTATATAGATATGGGAAATGAAATGTAAGTCTGATACAATTACGGTTGTGTGCCGTGCAAGACAATAGCGTAAACACGACGACAGCCTGGAAAGCTGCTTAGCAAAATGATCTTAATACACAAGGCAGTGTGAAAATGTAAAAAGAATCTATAATGACAACAAAGATTAGCCATTTGCTCTCTAACCTTATTTACAGAAGCAATCAGAGGTATTCAGGTCGAGTTAATGACCCTGTCTCCAATTAATTCAATTGTCTACAAACAACACTGATGCAGTGGTTGTCTCAGAGTCTGCCACATAGTCTCTGAGGGAATACATAAGACTCCATTAAAAGTGACAATAATAATGCATTTATTACTGTAACACTATTGTATTATAAATAAATTCCTGATGTTAAATTATGCTCCACGCTTTAACAGAAATTCAATTACTGAAATAATAAAAAAGATGGTGTATTTGCCAAGTGCATGGACTATAATTTGGCTGCTTAGTTACCAGCAGTTGGCTGTTTTGCAATTTCTTGTTCATGGAGTATTTCTTTTGAATAAACGCCAGACTTTTTTTTTTTTTTTTTTTCATACAAATTTCATGAACAAGTTGCAAAATGAAATTTTGAGCTTTTGAATCCAATTATGAAAGACGTAACTAAATCTATTATTGAAAAAAATATTCTTGAAAGCCCTTCTTGCCGTTGTTGAGCTCTGTGCAGTAATTGAGGTAAGCACAGGTGCTGTTCATTATGGGCCATTGTGCACCATCTGAATTCTGGGAACTGAGGAATTCAGAGGGTTTCAGCTCTGTTTGTGTGAATAACAAACAGGCGTGATTCGGAGGTTGTTTGTACAAGCTTGCACATCGCTCTTCTGGGACTCCTAAGACACCTGCTTACCCTTTTGAAGCCAAAACAGTATCATTTATGTGCTGGCTATTCTTCCTACAGCGATTTTTGCAGAAGCAACGTTATTTCCCCACCCCTCTTCCTGCAGGCTGCTGTCGGTGGTGGAAGTAGGAACAAAAGAAAACAAAGGATGAAACCATTATCTAGTGGGGACAAGAAGCCTTAGAGAAGCTCTTTTTGGCTTGATGGGATTCAGGCAGGGAAAACCTCGTGAAAAAAGAACTGCTTCTCACACTTAGCATCATTTCCCCCCTCTCAACCAGTTTCCTGTGGTAGGCTGTTAAGCATAAAATAGAATTAATTTTTTTTCCCTCTTTACGCCAACCTGTGTTCTCTCTTTGGGGTTTGGCCATGTATTTATCATGCTAATGCCTCTCCCCCTGCCTTCAGATGTTTTACAGGGAATACACCAAGAGGTGCAGGCACCTTGCAGATGAAAAAACTGCTGACAGTCTTCCTTGTTGGATCCCACAGGTGCCTGCAGCCATATGGCAGCGTGTGTGTGGGTCTTGGCTCTTCCAGGGATGACAAACTCTCACCTCTGCATATTTCAAAACGTGCTGTCTCAACTACGTGTTCCTGGTGACAGTGATTATTTACTCTGCACTTTTATTTGTTGATATATTGCTAGCACTTATCGGCAGAGATGTTATCAAAACATCTGGGGATGGAGTATGTGGAGAGCAGCTGCCAGGCAGCCCAGAGGAAGGAATCATGGAGGGGAAGTTCCTCCAGTCTCAGTGTTAAAGGTATTTTTTTTTTTTACCCCCCTTACACTGATTGCAGTGCAACTAAAACTGCCTCAGTTCAAGTACTCCTGGGAATATATTGAGCAGTTAGGAGATGCTATCAGACTACACTCTGCAGAAGTCAGCAGGCACAAGAATTCCTTGAGCACGTCAGAGATCCAGCTATAATTCAACACCTGCAATATGATTCCTCAAAACTCGCAGCGACCGAAGTTAGATGACTTATTCTCTGAATTAACCTCTGTCACGAGCCATGCACAATTACAGCAGCAGATCTCAGTGCCACCTGAAGGTCAAGTTGAGACCTGGGAACAGAAGATTATACCATACAACAAACAAAAAATTGAAGAAAGGCAACTGCTTTCCTGAGCTTCAGGAAAAAACAGGTCTTCAGGACAGAAGGCTTGGGATTTCAGTGGGCTGAACACCACAGTAGAAACTGGCTGGCAACACTGGAGAGGACCATATTTACACAGGATAAACCTACAGACTTCTAAAGGAGCTTGAGCTGGCAGTGAGGGACAAAGTGGCATCCCATTCACAGTGTCTGAGTTAGTGATGAATAGCAGAATCCTCCTCCAGCCAGGGAACCAGAAGGAATCTGAGCAGAAGCAGATAATTCCTTCCAGAGGTGTGGCCAATTTGCCACACACGGAAAAAGGAAAAGGAGAATGAAAAGGAAAAGGAGAAAGAAAAGAAGAACGGAGAATAGAAGTAGAAAAAGAAAAAAGGAAAAAGAAAGAAAAGGAAGAGGAAGAGGAGGATGATGAAGAAGTTGAAGGAAGCTGAGAGCATTCACCAGTCCAAATCCACTTCAGGAACTTTAGGTGAAGGCAATATTATCATAGCAGGTGACTGATGGAATTAAGTTCAACAGCAAAACAACATATGCAAGGATGAGAAACAAAAGGAGTTTTGTTGGGGAAGGTGGAGACCAAAATTATGCTGGTCTTCAAGCTCCAAGTCTAACACAGAGACAAGCTCCAAGAGCAACCACAAAGCTACAGAATTTATATACAGGTACTGCTTTTCCCTGGGGGTGTGCCATGTTGTAACACACTGCTGTCAATTATTTGGGGTTTGGGCTGCACATTGTAAGCAAGCAGTAAACTGAATTCCCAGAAAATGAATCAACTCTGAGAGAAATCAACTCTGAGAGTCCAAGTCTTTGGGACTAGGCACAGTCCTGATTTTCATTGTATTTTGTCTGACTTGTATAAACACGGACTCATTGCACCCATCCCCACAGCCACCTGCACTTCTGCACTGCAATAAAAGAGACTCAGGAGAAAGACATTTTCTGTGGGTCTTTCTCAGCTTAGTTACTGCTGGTCACATCTTTATCACCATCTTTATCACCATCTCTATGTCAGCATAAGCCTGTAGAGCTCTTGGTAGATCAGAGCTAGGACCCCTGCATGATGGTGAGGGTTAAGTTATTATAAATGCAGGATCTCAAATAAGCTTGAGATGCAGAAAGATAATGGGAGGAGGGTGACACTAACAGCAGTGCAGGCAGATTATAATTACTGAAGTGGCAATTTGGCTGGGACACCAGGATTAACACCCTTCACTCGAATCCTTATGAGAAAGCCATGAAAGCTTAAACGGGAGGACCTTTGCTTCATACCAAATCTGGAGCAGCAACCCTTACAGCACGGTGGGCTCTTAAAACAATGTCAGGTCGTTGCTCCCAAGGTGGCATGGGGACACTTTGTCACCCCTTACCAGCACCTGCAGAGCCCCAGGCACCCCGAGGGTGAGCCTGCCCCAGCCCTGTCAAACCCAGCTCCACACAGCCCCAGAAAAAAAGGCTGGAGGAGCACGGCACAGGTGGGCATGGCCGGGGGCCAGCAGAGCATTTAGCTGTCATTATCCCTACAGCACATTCCCGTGTACTGCAGAGCAGCCCTTAATGAGGGAATGTTAATTTATATCCACTCACAAGAGTGCAATGGGGCTCAAACACTGACCAATCGGGGCCCCCACCAGGCTTTCAGACTTGAACACGCCGCGGGATCAGAGAAAGTTATAGACACGATAACGTCTAATAAATCAAATAAAGATGGATAGCAGCCAAAGTAAGTTCCTGCATGTCAGATATTAAATATGACTAATGTTGTTTGACAGCGTTCCACAGAAGGTGCATTGGAGTCTCACTTCTTCCTTATCATTATCACAGAAAGGGAAAGGTAAAGCACTGCAGGAATATAAATAATTTGAAAAGCCTCATAGACAATATTCTACTGTGCACCTCATTTGCACTTAAAAAAACCTGCCCTACAGACCTTATGTACTTTTAAGATTCATCTGAAAGATACATGAAGAAGTCTTCCAGTCAAAAATGTACATATTTAATGGAATTAGATCTCTAGGCAAGAAAATGTCAGAAGAAAAGGAGAAGTATTAAAGTGAATGCAGGGTGCTCCTTTCTAGTGCTTTCCTGCTTTGATAAATATCTTCTGGGATGTCATTTACTAGAAAGTCATGATTTAACAAAAAGAAAAACCGCAGTATAAAATATACTCTCTTTATTGCTGAAGTAAGTTGCTATTTTCATATTTTCCCTCTGTATTCAGCTTTTGTCAGCCAGAGGCCTTGATATTTGCTTTTATATCGTCCCCATTGAAAATGCAGTGATTATTGCGAAATATTCAATTGCAGAGCTCTTCTGATTGCACGGCAAGGGGAGATCACAGGAATCTGTACTGCCACAGCCCTTTTCTCTGCCTCCCAGCCTCATGCAAGGGCAATCAAACTTTAAAAAAAAAAAACAAGAAAAAGTAAAAGACCCTGATTGTAGTGTTCAGTAATCACCCCGGGCCCAACGGGCTTGAAAGAAATCCTCTTTATTCTGTCACATCAGCTCCAGCTGCCTGAGCTGAGCATCTGCAGACCTGCTCGCCCTGCACTGCTGGCAAAGCAGGATCACCTGAAAGCTCTGCCCCAAGTGCCACCCTGCAGAGGCCCCTGGCCTGATCCTGTCCTCTCAGGGGCACTGCCATTTATTACAACTTATTTTGGAGGGTCTGCACCTCCACTAGTGACACAGAAGGTTGTACCACCAGATTATCCCCCCCACCCCCAGCAGGCCTGGAGAAAGTACAAATCTAATTAGCTCTCCTATGGAAAGCACGGCTGAGCTCTTTAGAAACTCTCCCCCAAGGACAACCTGACAAAAAAAACCAAACAAATTCTCATTAAAATCGGCGTTGCTGCGCGCAAGAAAATTTCAAACTCCCCTCCGAAGTAACGCTTTCCTACTGGGAAAACGGAAGCAAAATATTTTGAGTTAATTTCGCCCGCGATGCAATGTTTTGTTTCATTAAAACGACTTAAAATGCTTTATGTAATCAGTCAAGCCCAGAGTGCGGTCCCTGCTGAGAGCTTGAAGCTGGCTGCACGCTGTCTGTGAGGGATGTCTTGTGCACTGCAATGCAAAGCCAGTGGAACCTTTCCATCAATTTAATAAAAGTGTGGTGCTTTCAAGCCTGTCATAATATTTGATTTCGTTGGAGGTATTTATGAAAAAGCACTTAATACAGCTGAATTCGTATGTTTCTGTGTCTTTCCTGTAAAAAGCTGTCCATTTTTCAGGCTACACTAGAACTTTCCTCATTCCTACATGTGACCAACAGTTACAGTTTTTTCACACGCTTTTCCAAAAAAGAAAGACCAAGAAGAATCTGCTCAGAAGAGTTTCTAGGCTCTTCTCTACCAGGTTTTGCAGTGTTGTAACTATTCAAGCGTTTTTCTCATGCACACTGGCATGTCATGCAGGATCTATATGTCACACATACATAAGAACACATTTATTCATATATGAAATCTTCAACAAAATGCCTTATTCCAAATTCCTTTGCATTCCCCACAACAATTCACCAAATCCCAAGTGAATCTTCTAGTGTTTCTTGTTTCTGTACAGATTTTTAGGACATCTTGGCACACAGGCCGGAAAGTTCTGAATTGTCTGACCAACACTACAGAGATTATTGGGGGGAAAAAAAAAAAAGGCAAGCATGGAAAATCAGGATTCCTATTTCAAGGCTTGTTTTTAGGCCACTGGGCTAGAGTTTTGCAGTTTCTCCTACTTTGTAAATACAGAATGCTGCTGCAGTGAAATGCAACCAGGGACATCCAGGGTAACGTGTATCTTGTTAAAAGCCTGCACATGCTCATGTCCAACTTCTCCCACACGTGTATCCACCATAATGAGACTTTGCCACAGATTTACCTGCCACAGCATAGGCAGAACTCACCCTAAAAATGCCCACACTACTCCTGGAGAGATGTTCCCTCCTTTCTGGCCATGCTGATCATTTTGGGTAAGAGATGTCGATCCCTGAAACATCCCTGTCACCATCTGCACCAGCCTGGACTGCAGAGTTTGCTGCTCAGAGAAAAACGTTTTCAGGCTATTCACAACCCACCCAGACGCTTCTGTGTCACTTATACTCACTTCACATTTTTAAAGGCTTTTTTTAAATGCCTTTAAAGAGCTGCCTTTTGCAAAGTGAGAGGTGTGAAGGTCCCGCCGTAGCTGCCTGGGATGTGTTCCATCACACTTGCCTGTTTCCACACAGAACTGAACTACAACTGCTTGTTGTGGAGGAGCTCATCCAGCTCACATTAACTTGACTGGGAGCTGGAGCCGATCCCAAACCATACCCCCAAAGTGTTGCTGCTCTGAAGTACAAAAAAAAGCAATGCAAAACCACCAAACTTCCACAGCTTCGTAGGGAAGCATCATACCCTTGCTCCTTTTTTCAGTTCAGCTGCACTGGAATATTCACAGCTTCATGAGAAGATGTCTCCAAATCCTTCTGGTGGCTGTAAAGTGGCTGAACTTTGCCTCAAAACACGAGCAACAGATTCATGTCACTGACACAGTCCCTTAGGCCCATTCCTCACTGCCAGTGCTGTCTCCTGAAGTCAATGTTAGTACTAAAAAGTTTATTTTGACAGGAAGTCCTAACACTGAGTTAGAAATAAACATTTTTTTTTTTTAAATGTAATAGATATTTCCTTCACTAAACTTAAATTGTTTTATTGGGGACCAGCTTGACTCCTGTGACTCCTGGCCCTACTCAGAAAGTCTAATGCTATGAGCTTAGCTGTGCCAGGCAAACTTTTATTTACATTAAGTAAGTAGGATTTAAAATGTCAAAACTTTTTCATTGGAGAATTAGCTTGCTTACCCCAAAGCCACACTGTCTTCTCTCCATGTCTTGTACCTCATGGCTTCAGCTGTTAGCCCCTCTTATCATCTTGTCAACCTCCTCTAGTTTTGCAATGTTTTGGAGCAAAATTCTTCGCTTTGGGGTAACTCCGAAGAAATTAACAGAGATACACCACAAAAGGTTTTGATTCGTGGGGCCAACCCTTAACTGGTGTAAAATGATGCTGACCTAATGAGGTAAAAGCATTGGTTGTGTAAGGACAGAGCAACTACCAGCAGCAGCTGTGGTCCTTTGCATCCAGCCTGTGGAGAACTTTAAGCAGCCAGGAGAATTTGCTGCTGCTGTTAAACACTGTGAACTTCTCTCACGTGCTGGTTGGCCCACCTGCAGCACTGCACTGACCTCCTCCCTGATGTGACACAGACCAAGTGCTCTGGCTCCCCACAAAACAGGGCAAGGGATTTTCTAGTGGCATCTAACAATTAACATTTCTCTTTTTTCCCAGCCTGCGACAAGGGACGCTGCTAGAAGTGGTAGCGATGATGCACACCAGCCTCCTGCTCATTAACATTCACTTGGGGAAAGAGATAATTTGCCTTTGTCTTTCTGAGCCATGTTGAGAAATTTATTTCAGTAGCATCAGTCATATAAGATGATAAAAATGTTGCAAATCATGTAAGGGAAAAGAAGCTGCCTTAGCATGATTTGAGTGTGTACGATGAATAAGGTTACTAATTAATTGGCAAAGTGCTATTTGTAATTGTTCCTCTCTGATAAATGGATTAGAACAGATGTTTTAATGTCAATTTTTTTTTTTTTCCCTCACTGCTTCGCACACAAAAATATGTATTAAACTGAAATAAAAAAAAAAGTGGTGATGCAGAAAGCAGGCTCTGGCAGATAAATGGAGGGTTACATAAGACCAAAAAAATGCCACACGCACTTCCTGGAACAGAAGTCACCCAAAGAGCCCAATAACTTCCCCAATATGTGCAGTAAACGATGACATGAACGAAATGCATTGCTCACAAATGCAGATAAATAATGCCCAATTACTTCAAGCACTCGTTCTGTACAGCCCAGGACAGCAGCAGCTGAGGGAACCAAAAGCACAACTCTGTGTTCTCCTGATCCCAGGGCAGTGCTGGAGCCAGCTCTGCCTCACACCCGCTGCCTGCTGAGTCCCAGCACAGCATCCTCTGGGAATGTGCATGGAGAACAGACTCTGGCAATGCCACACAGGGACAGGCAGCAAAAACCTCTAGTGCTGCCACCACTGCTGGGCAGTGTCCCAGAGCTGGTGAGCCGGGTGTCCTCGCTGTGGTGGCCATCCACAAGGGAAGTGAAAAAGTGCAGCCACTGTGGTTTTACTCCACTGCAGAGATGGGAACTCTTTAGGACTGACTTTGATGCCTTGGGAAGGCTGACCTCGACAGAGCCAGAGAATAAAGGAGATATTTATTAAAAGGCCTTTAAGGATCCACCTTTGGGCAGGACAAGAGCCTGGCCAGGGCTACACCCAAGGTGGACCCAAAATGGACAAATGGTCACGAGGTCTTGCACTTTTATAAATTTTGGTCCATTTGCATTTTGGGGTTTACTTGTCCAGTTACAGCTTCAGATTAGGAAGTCCCATCCTTGTTTTATCTCTCCAGCCCACCCTTGTTTGTGCTTTTGGGCTGGAAAGCTTGTAATAGTTGTCCTTGGTGTGCAGCAGGAAAAGGATTTGTTCTGTCTCCCTGCTCTGTGCAGAGCTGAGTGACACTGAATGTGAGCTCAGAACTGCACCCCCTGGGCAGCACAGAGTCTGAAAAACATGAAAGCTCAAACTTAAGGCATCAACACTACTTAAAATACTGCATTCAGAACCTGAACCAGCATAACTGAATAATCTCCTGGATGTCAGAGAGGTGCAGGAGACTGAGGCTGTGCCCCACTCCATCAGCAGCACTGTGGGCACATCCCTGGGCACCAGTCACACTCATGCTCAGCCCTGGCTGTGCCCCCTGCCCTGGGCTCTGGGGTCCCCTGAGGTGGCAGCAGTGAGGAAATCAGGAAGGTTTCCACCTTATCCCTTCAGCTGCAGTGCCCACAGCTCAGCACTGAGAGATCCCCCAGCACGGGGTGTCACAGAGGGTAAAGGCACCAGGGCACGGCCATCTGAAATGAATCCTGCAGTATCCATCCTTCTAATGGTATTAAAGGAGGCACCATTACTTTTCATTTGTACAAAGTAATCTGATTGAGTGCAACATAGCTAAAATTTCATTTCCTAGATCTTCATTAAAGCAGTGCCACTCTTCAAAGAGAAATGTTAGCAGAAGAACAAACAGAAACTATTTTTATTGCCTAGTTTTTTTTTTAAAAAAAAGAAGGGAAGAGGAAGGTAGACTGGCTCCATATTAGCTTCTAATCAACCATGAATCATGAAGACTTTTTAGAAAAATATTAAAGGACTTGCAACTGCAATATAATTAAGTTTTCAACCTCTGGGGAGGGATTTGTGTAAGTCTGACCTGAACCACTCTAGATGTCCAGGTCATCTGTTAGCTCCTACCAAAGGACAAAGATTACACACTAGTTCAAAGGGTGTGTACAAGACACTTGTAGAATTGAATGGGTGTGACAAAATTAATTAACTAATTAATTGCGTTTTTTTCTTTCATGACATACAACTTCCTCCAGAGTGCTCTGCTTCTGTTCTCCTGCACTAAAACACAACCACCTTTTAAGAAATATGTCGTTTTTGTGATACAAACACGTTTGAAACGGGGTGACATGCTCAGGTGGCATTTGCTCACAGAAACATTCCTTTTAATGTTTTCATTACTGTCCTTACTGTGCATAAAATATGAAAACTTCACTGAAGAAATATTATGAGTCTACAGGAAGGCAAGCCTCAAAAGATGCTCAGATTATTACTGACAAATGCCACTGGGTGATACCACCTTGCTCAGTAGTAAATGAACTAAAGAAGTGCTAATTGCTTTGAAGTTAATGAAGACTACATTGCCTTTCAATAATTGGTGTTTGTTTAGCTACTATGATTATAGCTATCTCTTTCTTGTTGAGCAATGTAAGATGGCAGAAGTTCCACCTTTTACAAGTTTTAAATCCCTGCAGAATTGACAGAAAAAGCTGTAACCACAAATTGGTTTGCAATTTTCCTCTTTCTTCCCAGCAAGCTCTGTATGGTTATATTATGAACCTTGCTTCAAACAAACTGCTTCTGACTTTTATGATCCTTTTGTGATCTAAATGGCTATCTCATAAGATATTCCACTGCAGCTTCTTTTTCAATTGCTTTTACTGTGAAATGGCATTCTGGAGATTTCTGGGGACCATTTCACACTCTTATGGTATTGATTTGCTAAACCTGATGATAGGTTTATATTTAAGATGCAGTCTAGTATATGAACAAAGTGTAAAGCTTATGAAGAGGAGATTCAGGACTTTCAATAACCCCATTTTCTTGATGGGGTTTGCCTCTTTTAAGGAAGGTGAGTGTTTTACCCCAAATTTCTGAAGGCAGGTTGCTATATGGACTGTGTTTCTAATTGCCTTGGAATGTTTCCATTCCACTGAATTATGGTCCCAGAAAAAGTATGGAGAAGATGACTGCCAGTAACTTGTAAATCTTCCCAACATAAGGTCAGAGCAAATACACAAAAGCACATGGGAACCTAAATGGAAAAATGTATGTGAGATTGTTCCCAGAGCTCCCACTTGAGAGGATGGCAGAGGATAGATTTACTCCTGGGGACACTAAAAACCTGACAACAAAACTAACTTCTTTGGGCTTTGGTGTTGGGGATATGTGCTTTTCCTTAAAAGACTGATCATTGTAAAATGGTTACAGGCCAAGGAAAAACAGTCTTTGATGGAGTTACAGCATAACAATGAGTCAGAAACGTCTTTATGCACAGAAGGACAATTTTTCACTGGGCCAAACCACAAGCCCATGGCTCTGCCTTTACTTTGGCAAGCGTTATGAATTTAAGACATGGACCCAGGTAACCCAGTCAGAGCGAAATAAAACAATCAGGTATTCACAAATGTAGTGAGGAACACCCAGTGAGCAGGGGAGCGTCCCAACAAGAGTTCTGGGGCACTTTGTTTAGAAGATGGAGCAAAATCAATGCTATAATTTGAGTGTCTATATATATATATGTCAATATATACCCAAGACAACATGTCTCTTCCAGTTTTCTTCAAATGCAAGTGAGCTCCTTCCTGCAGGATGGTGCAAAAGTGGGAGAATGAGGGTCTGAGACAGCCTCTGATGTGGAGGCATTATTTAGGTCTCTACAGACCTGTAATGTGGCAAATTAGGGAGAGGAACTGAGAAATTCACAGCAGTGGAGTGTACAGGACAGAGGCAATGCAGAATCCTTTACCCTGTAGCCAAGACACTTGGAGCAGTAACCACAGACCATTTGTACCACAATTATATGCTAAAAAAAAGAGAATTAAACGGTTCCTTTAAAAAGAGAAGCTGGAAAACAAATGCTGGAGTACAGGTGTGTAACAATTCACTACCTGCATTATTATTAAATGCATGGCTCTATTCTTGAAATGTGTGGATGTATTTTGTAGTATGTGCCTGAGCGATGATATGATTGCTTATGACTGCTGAGTGAAGTCTAGAGGAATTGCTTGTTGATATTAAACAAATGAAGAAATTCCTCTAGCAATATCTGGAGTAAGTGAAGATACCACTAGTTGGAGCTGACCAGGGTCAGCTTTTGCTTACCAAACAACAATCTTGCATGCTCATTTCTAAGCCTGGCCTAATGTCTGACTTCTTTCTCTCCGCTTCCAGTCACCATTACTTATTTTTTTGCTTTGTTTTTTTTGCATTTCTGCCCCTCAGTGGCGTAGGATCTGCGCTAATCTCTTAAATGTCACGTAGACTAGAAATGTGGGATTTTTCTCAATACAATTTTCATGACAAAAAGGTACACATAAAACTAAAGAATCGCCGAGTGCTGCAAGAACATTGACAGTGGGCAGCATTTAATGAAATTCTTATGCGGTAGGTTAGAAAACAGTCAGAGCTGCAGAGCCTTTAATTGCTGGTGAGGGACTTTGAAATGTATTGCAGGGAGTCATTTGTACATTTCTGTGGCTTGCTAAATGAAAGCTTCACATTGTGCAAAAAAGCTGAAAAGTTCACACTCTCCAGGATCTTCAGACTTCCATAAGAAGCCCTGTAAGGTTTGCAGCCATTTCAAGCGTTTAAAGAGTTGACCCATCCTGGTAAACTGTTCATTACAGACCCCATAAATCACCCAAATCATCATCAGTATTTTATCTCTTTGCTGTTATAGATGTGGTAAGACGCATCTGCCAAGATTACAGCCTAGCTACTGCCACAGCAACTGAACAATAAACGTGAACATTTAAAATACCATGACCAGTCTGAACGGGAGAACAGCTTGCTAAATTAGCAAACAACACCCATGTGAGGAGGTGTAAGAGTATTTTGGAGGATGGGCCAGAAAATGAAAAGATCCTTATGCTGTGGAGGTAAGAGCTAAAGAAACCACGTAACATTCACTGTGGACAAGTACAAGGTACTGGAGTTTATCACAGAAACTCAACAGCAAAAATACAAGGTAAAGGAATGAGCAGTGAGGTAGTTTCCTACAGAAAGATCAGATGGTTATAATGGATTACACACCACACATCAGTCAACAGTATCAGGTGCTTGCAGAAAAGGTAACCACCCACTTGGGATGAATAAATAGAAAGTGTAGCTTCCAAAATCTCTGGTGTAATTCTTCTAACTGATAGCACAGGTATGGCTTAAGCTAAAGAACCTGCTAACCTGGTAAATAAAACTAAATTTTGCCTCACTGTTTGTAAAACAGAAGCAGGTTCTGGTTTTGGGTGGAAATCTGCCTCTCTGCAGAGATGGGAACTACTGTGTAGAGCAAGAAGATGCTTTCAGGTCTGTTCTCTGGTGTCCCCACAGATGCTGAGGAAGATTTCTGCTGAGCCATAATTAGAAATCTTTCTTGTTAGCAGCCAATATTTAATTCTTCATGTTTCTCTCATTTGAAAAACAAAGAGGAAAAAAGAAAAAAAAAAGAAAAAAAAAAGAAAATAAACGAATAGCACTAATATGCCCTAATGTCCCATACATCTGCCTCACCTATATCTAATACCCATATCTACCTGTCTGCCCATCTGCTTGTGTGTCTGGCTCCACAGAAATCTACACAAACCAGACCTATACAACTGGATACACTGGGAACACCAGCATCCAGTGCTTCTGTAACACATCTAAAACTTCCACCTCACTTACCATCTCAGACCTTTTTCCACCAGATTAAAATTCATACTGCACTTAGATAATTTTTGTTTTCTTAATTTATTTTTTCCCCCAACAGTTTTTTTTTTTCCTGATTTTTCATACAAAGCACCTTGGGCTGTGTGTAGTCAAAGGCATCTTTGTCCTGTGCACATGTGAGCTGTGCACCACAGCACTGCTGAAGGCACATTTCAGAACAGGCATTAAGGTACTATGTCCCCTGGGTCAGCTGAGAATGAACTAAAAGTAGAGCTGGCAAGAATTATTCTGTGATTTCCTCTGTGAAATATTTCAACGTGGTCTTTAACGACTCAACCAAACACTCCCCGAGCAAATTAAGCAGATGACATTATCCTTCCCTCTTGACTTGGTGCCCTTAAACACCGAGTGGAGACATTGCCAGGGTCAGACTCCCAGCTCCAGTGGAGATAGAGGCACTGAAATTCAGTGCTTGTCAGCAGAGTAGGAATAAATAACACTCTCTCAAGGAGGGACTCAACATCCTGGCTTTGAGAACACCACTTCACAAAGAAGGGCACTGTCTGCAACAGTGGGAAGGCAGTCTGGACTACCAACCTGCAAAATCTGTTCAACCAAATTCATGTGTGAGAGTCTCTTTTGTCCCAGTGCCTTTGTCTGGAGGTGCTGGCTGTCCTTATTTTAGGAAATCAAACTCCAATTATGCTTCTTAAAATAACCAAAGACAGAGAATAAAAGCTTTACCTTTCAGATTAAAAAAAAACACAAAAAACCTTTATGCAAATACACCAAGAGGAAACTGAATAATCCAAAATACACAGTGTTAATTTTCTATGGCTATTCCAGCTAAACATTAGCAACACACGGGCTACTTCTCAATGTTGGTATCAATATCAAAAGACTGGAAAATCTTAAAACACTGAAAGACCATCTGTGCACGCTAGCAATTGCCAAATTTGCAACTGTGGTTTCTTCCCTGCTAATTCCATATTTCCCTGATAGATTAATGGGCACCATTTATCCAGAATAAATAAATGTGGAAGGCCCGCCTTCCCCCTTCCCTGTACCTCATCATGTTACTGATTTCCACCAGACCACTGAGCACATTAATGCAAGCAAGCCTCTGTCTGGATCCAGAAATTATCACATTTGGTAGAGAAGAAATGTTTGGCATTGCCAGTTTCTTGCCATTGAAGTCAAAAAGAAATATCTTCAGAGAACTCCAGGCTACCATCAGCACAGATAAAGTGCAGTTGAAGGGTTTTTCTTTCCTTTCCCCGACTGAAATGTAACCCATGTGCAAGAAGGCATAGATATTTCACACACACAACTACTCCTGTTTCACCACGTGCATTTATCTTATTTCTTTTGAGAGGCATGTCAGACACATATATTTAGACTCCTAGCTTGCTAATTTATGCCAGCTAGTGTAAAATTATAGGGTAGAGACTAAAGTTGCAGAATCAAACCTTTATATGTGCTTTGAAGGAGAATTTTCTGCTATGTACAGTCAGACTTCCACAATCCACAATTTGCTAATCTTTCCACTTAGCAATTTGCATTCCTGTGTGCAGGCACATGCACTCACAAACATACATCCTTCACACAGGAGGATGGTGTTTCAACGAGCTCTCACATTATTCAGACTACACTGATTCCTAGAAAATATATTACTGTGGCTGCGCCTCCTTTTATCTAACAGCGTGTTTAATCTGCAAAAAAGTCTAACTACACATATCTAACACATTATCTGTCACTTGGATGGTTTCATTGTGTGTTCATGGGGTGATAATTGCAAATTTGGAATGCAAATAGTATATAACCTTGTTAAATACATTTCTTCAAGAGGAAGAGATATGCCTTTGCTGTGTGTTTGCTGTCCCCACTCACTGTAGCTCCAGGTTTTGCTAAGAGGTATAAGTTGATAAAGCCTGTTGGTGCCTTTGCTGACATATCTTATCCCGGATGACATTATCATGACATATTACAGCTAAAAAAAAATAAATTGCTAAGGACTGAGCATCCCATTGGCAAGACAGGAGCTTGCCACATGCCAAGAGAAGCATGCACTCCACGGATTTGTGGGGGCGAGGCAGAGCATTGCTGCTGTGCAAGCCCTGACAGGGACGTCTGTTGAAGTTCTCTGCTAGTTTTGTTATGGTCTCTGGCGTCTCTCCTTCCTTGTAAATACGTATTAGTTTAAAAACAAAGCCTGGGAATTCCTCCAAGTGAGGAGCCACACAGGCTCCCTAATCCTAGCAGACAGAAAAGGAAGGCAGAGCAGCACGGGTTCACCTTCAGCCCAAGGAAGTAGCAGATGAAGCATTGTGGTTTTATTTTCTACTCAGCAGTATTCCACTACTTGCTACACCGTTGTTTCTAATAAGCTAAATTAGCAATATGAAGGTTAAATTAACCTAAAAGAAATTACTAAAATAATAAAGGAAAAAATGCAATCTCCTTCTCTCCAAGATGCTTTTCTCTACCTTATTTATTTTTCTAAAGACAGATGCAAAAAGCAGTAGTATAAATAGCTTTCAAAAGCCTGGACTTCCCTGGAAACCTTTTGGGTTTTCATTCCATTGCTTGCAACACTCCATGCTAGATTTAGTTGCTATTTGCTTAATTTTTGCATATATAAAATGATCTTTTTTTGATGCAATTTCTTTATATTTACATCAGCCTGATGAGCAAAGTCAATCACATATATCCATAAATTAATGAGAATATGAAATATAAACCTTAATTATTACTTAAGCAATAAACTCTGATATTAGTTAAGTGAAAACTTAATGGGGCTTAGTGGGACTTAAGGAGGTGATGGAGTATTTTTGAAACAGGGTTATTTCCTGTTTATGGCTTTTACAGCCCTGACTGGGTCTAAAGTGACAAGCACCAAGCTGTAACATTCAAGAAGAAATAATATATTCACAGCTTTAGAAACACTGACTGCACCTGCTTGTTCATGCACACAGTGGCAATGTCATCATTTTGAAGGGAACTGGTTATTCAGTTAAACAAATACATCAAGAACTAGGAAGAGGAAGAAAAAAAACCCCAACAACCCAGAAGGCAGTTTTAAAAAAAAATTAAATCTGTAAAAAAAAAATAAAAATGGAAGTTCTCAGTTATAGCTTATCCAAGATTTTATGGAGGGAAGAAATCTTGACTCCTTTGAGCTAATACTGTTTACAGTTGCTGCAATGAAAATTCTAATTTTGTGCTCTAATGAACACAAAACGATCCATAGTCAACCTTGGCAAAACTTATAATGACTGTGTAATTGAAGTGACTTTGTCACATTA
>VXBN01003318.1:358779-408046 GCA_013397395.1 Sinosuthora webbiana | reverse complement strand
AAAAAAAAAATCACAAAATTGCAGGAAACTGCCAAGAAATAAAACTCTGGGATGGGCAGTCTTGGGGATGTGACACAGGCAGCCACATCATCTTTGCTGCTTGCTCCATGTCAGGATTATAAGGCTGTGAGGTTTTTTGTCTGCAGCTGCTCTTCTTACAGCATATTGAGACTAATTGTGAATTGCAGCAAGGGCTCTGTGGTGAATGTGTGACCCAGAATTCTCTTTTTAAACACACTGCCTGTGCTGTTACACTCTCTGGCACAATCCACGTGCATGGGACATGGTTATGGAAAGCTGCCAGGGGAATCTCTATGCACAGGTTGTGTGTGACACTGTTGGACCCTGAAAGAATTCCTCCATTTTGTAAATTTACAGAGAAAGGGCAACAAAGAGAGAATGGGATTGGCCCATTAGGGAGGATACAGCTTGGAGCCCTGGAATGGGCAGAACATTCTCTAAGACAGCAGATTTCTCCAGAAATATCCCTGGCAGAAAAGGCAAACACTTGTCTCGCAGGCTTGTGCTCACCATGATGGGTGTTCTGGGTTTTCTACTCTTTGACTTTCTCCCCACCCTTCTCCAGATCCTGACCTCCAGCAGGGTCCATGCTTTCATCCTTCAGTAGGAAAAGGCCCTTGGCTCCTTCCCTCTGCCTGCAAGGACATCTCTCCACTGCCCAGGGATGGGCCAGAGCTGATGGAGAGAAGGTGAGGACCAGGAAAATAGAAGTTCTGTGTTCATATTTAACAGATGCCATGCTGGAATACAGAGGGATCAATTCATATTTGAAGTCCAAATTCTCCTCTAATCCAACTCCACTTACACAGAACTTGTCTTGAAATACCATGGTTTTGATTTCAAATGTGACTGACCAAATATTTTCTATTTACTTATCACAACAATGACTTCAGCAAGCACCTGGGTAAACCCTGTGAAGCACTCTAAGACCATCCCCAAATGCAGGACTAAAGCCTTGCTTTTGAGTTTTCCTGAATGATCTGGGGATTGGGCACCGAAGCATCTTCAGGAGAAGTAAATAAAAAAATCCCTTCCCATTTTCACTGTGGTAGGAATTTTCCCAGACACCAGCATTTCAGAAGACTTTTTACAGCCCTCTTTCACTTGGAAGGACAAATTGATTCGACACGAAGCTCCATTACGAAGAAACTGTTACATGTGATGACACTGGTTATTGAAAATTGAAATGAAGTGAGAGGAAGCTAACACCAACTTGTATGAAATTCTGCTGTCTTTGAATGACACGGGGAACTCAATATATCTAATCATCAAAGTGAAGCCCATTGGGAACCAAACTACAGTTGTATTGCAGGAGGTTGCTACTTGATTGCTAGACCCAAAAGTGCTAAGCCATATGCCACTTATTTCTGTGTCTAAATAGCTTACTGTGATTGATACTGAGAGTGGCTCTCCTCTTCACAGCGAAACAATCATGGAAACAACAGGAATTAGGGGGCAGTGGACACGGATTATTTTTTACAATCCTAATTTTCAACCCTGTCGCTCCCCTGAGCTTAATGTGATTTCTTCTTTAATGAATTCTAGCACATGCTCTGTGTTTTCCCCAGCTTTTGCACAGACCTTAGTGTGCAAGCTGCACCCAGGATTTTTTCTCTTGGTGTAAGGCCAGACAAGCCTGATTATGAGGCTTCTCTGTTGGCCTTGAGTGCAAAAAAATTCCCCTTCTTTAGAAAGATATTTTTTCCACCGTCCTTGTGCCAATCCCCTTGATTTTTCTTCCTGGCTAATCTGTCTCTCTGAATCAGCCTTTTCTCCTGCCGCCTCCCCACGCTCAAAGTCGCTGCAAGGTCACCGGCGGGCCCCGCTCCACGTGTCCCTGCTCCCAGCTGGAGGCAAAATGTGTGTTTACAATATGCTCACTTTCCACTTGACGAGG
Organism: Sinosuthora webbiana; assembly: GCA_013397395.1. Lineage (NCBI taxonomy): Eukaryota > Metazoa > Chordata > Aves > Passeriformes > Sylviidae > Sinosuthora > Sinosuthora webbiana. Next base: position 406,128 of record VXBN01003318.1, on the reverse strand, counting down.
CCTGGGAGCCTCTGCACGGAGCTGAACACGGGCAGAGAGCGTGGGGCTGTCACGACACGGCCCTGCTGCAGGGACAGGGCTGTGGGCAGGGCTGCTGCGGGGCTGCAATGGTGCCCCACTGCAGTGTGATCTCAGGGCTGCAATGGTGCTCCCACTGCAGTGTGATCTCAGGGCTGCTGCAGGGCTGCAATGGTGCTCCATTGCAGTGTGATCTCAGGGCTGCAATGGTGCTCCACTGCAGTGTGATCTCAGGGCTGCTGCAGGGCTGCAAGGGTGCTCCCACTGCAGTGTGATCATCTCAGGGCTGCTGCAGGAACATCAGCTCCCATTGCAGGGTGATCTGTGGGCTGCAATGCTGCTCCCTTGCAGTGTGATCTCAGGGCTGCAATGGTGCTCCATTGCAGTGTGATCTCAGGGCTGCAATGCTGCTCCCTTGCAGTGTGATCATCTCAGGGCTGCTGCAGGAGCTGATGCTCCGTTGCAGTGTGATCCCAACGCAGCCTCCACACAGAACACAACGCAGAAATCAGCCCTGCTCCAACCATGCCAATCTCTTCTTTCATCCATGATCTCTGCTAGCCACACAGTGTTACAGCAAAGCTCTCTGCACTTAAAGGAATATCTGCAGCTTCCCTGCCACTTTTGATAAAAATGTTTAATACTCTTGTTAGGAGGCGCAATTTGATTACCGAACTGTTATCCAACAAATCCTGAAAACAATTCAAAGTAAATTTCCCTAATATGTCTATTTTTCTATCCTGCCAGAAGGGTTGCTAATGAATTTGCTGCTTGAATGCACAGACAGATTGGGAACTATAACTGTGCTGGCCTGGGCAACATGGCACTGGCACCAAAAACCTATTTGTACCCATGCAAAGTTCTCTCTAGAGTGTGTCTTTCATCCAGAGGTGATTTTCCAATAAAATCAGCCTCGATTATTGCAAGCGCAGGAGCAATCCCTGAGGGAGTATATCAGGCAATTCAATACTAGGAAATGTTGTACTAGGCAAAATTAACCTTGTAGCAGTGTTATTTCCTGAAACATTATCTAGCTTTGCCTTTCTTTCGTATTCATTGATCATAAATGACTGGAAATTTCTTTCCTACTCCTTTCACTTAGAACAAGATCATTATTTTTTTGTAGTTGTATTAAAAAATAAATGCTTAGAAGACACCTGTTTTCCTTTTATTTCACTTACTCACTGCCAAAGTAAAGGACCTTTATAGCACCTTTATAGGACCTTTATACCTGTATAGCATCATGATTTTTGGGGCATTTAAGACGTGATAACAAGGAGGACCACGTTTACTCAGTCCCATTTTCTTGATCATGCTGAACAGAGGAACCCTACTAGATATATAACCACAAGGCCACAAGACAGAATGAAAAGGAAAATTCATTGTCCTCTTGCATACCAAGAAGTAGGAGAAATGCCAGTGAAATTTGTGGAGCTTTGCAGTCCAAAGGACAGCAGGCACAGGCCCACAGATTTCAAAGACACAGCTGGGGAAATACAAGTTTCAAAGACAGAGCTACAGTGAAATCCCACTGAATTGTAGCTTCATCCACTGCCTCTTCCCAAGCTCTCCAAGGCAGGATCTTCCATCTGGAGAGTGTCTAGAACATGCTTGAATCTAACTAAACCATATAATCTTATAAATACTCCAACAATAACAGTTTTCCTCTGGTTATTTATCTTCCAGCAACACAAAAATGATGTAACACTGAAATTCAGGGGTATGAGATCTGAATGCTGGTTCCTATGATGGATTCAGCCAGCTGCACTGAAACCAGCAGCACAGGTTTCCCCAGTTATATCAGCATCAGGACTTTCCTTCAGTTTTCCAAGCATTTGTTGATTGGTTGCAATACTGGGAGCGCATTTTTTAAAGCATTTATATAAAAAAGATCACAGGTAGTTAGAAAATAGCTGTTATTTGATGCAACGCCCAAAGCAAACACTCTGAATTAATGGTTTGAATAAATGCGAAGTAATTTAAAATTAAAAATAATATCCAGGAAGACAAATATAACATCTAAAACGATCAAAACCACAGGATGAGTGAGGAGGAACAAATGGGTGCTTCTTTGATCAACAGCAGATACACGCTAAAACTGGAAAAAAAAAATATTGACATTAACTAACATTTTTTTTTCCCATCAAAAAGAGTCAGGCAAAATAAGGTTTTGTTTGGCTCCAACTTTCATTTTTTCGCAACTTTTAAAAGTGGACCTAGATTTAATCTCGACAAGCCGCATCACAATGAAGGTGCAAAAATGTTTGGAAAAACAACAAAAGCGACCCAGTTAAAATGAAAATACTTTTTTTTTTTCCCCCCATCAGCTGCAAGACTCCTGACAAATTTTACCGAAATGCCTGATTAGACTGGCATATACATGTCTCTGTGAATACAAGGATCCAAATAAAAGGATTCTCCAGGAGTCTGGAGTTCTGTGATGGCCACTGAGCACCTCAGCAGCGGAGGTGACTCTTAAGTATTTCAGAAGGCAAAGAGCACAGAAAAAGAAGGTTTATTTTTTAATTCTTATCACCTTTTGTAAGGTGTTCCGATACAGACTTGACGAATAGGAATGACACCTCTCTAATCCCACTGGTTAAACCAGAGAAACAGCAAAAACACCACCTGGAGAAAGACTGTTTTGAGAAAGGAGAGTTGTTTGCCAAGGTTGTTTTGAGAAGAAACTTTCTTGAGGAATTTTTCCTCGGGAAAAACTCAGCATCTGCCAGCAGGCTGAAAACCTTTCAGACTCAGAAACATCAGGCCCACAACTCGGTACTGATGGTGTGCACTCAGATTTGTAAGAGATGAGATGAACGAGGTCTCAGGGTCTGCCCACCTCACTGTCCTGTCAGCAAACCCTGTGCACCACGCAGGCCATGTGGGAATTTAACCACCCCCTATAAATTATGCAATCAAATAAGTGTTTCACTATAAAAGTGCGTTGTGCCCGTTTGAAAAACGTGTTCTCTCTCCAGGTACCTGTTGTGGTGGTAGCTGAAAAACCTTAATAAAGCACTACCTGTTTTATATTTCAGGACTTAGCCAATGTGACTCATTTGTACGGTTTTAAGTCCAAACAAACTGCTAGTCAACTAAATTATAACTTATTACCACAGGCTACAGACTTTTAATACATTCTGTGGTTGGAACAGGACTGATTTACTGCTTTGGGCCCTGCCAGTAGTTATCATGCATCATTTCCCTAGAAATAAAAATAGCCCTACTGTGGTTATCCTTTGGACTGATAAAAATTTATCTAACAAGATGTGTCAGAGGAACAAATTCAGAAAATAAAGGTAAAATATTAAATAGACTTATTATTTTATGTCTAAAGTACTACATCTTCTAGCTGCTGTGATGACTTTGGAATAAAGCAAACGGTACTGCAAAAAGGAAAAAAAAGATCTAAAGGAGCAATTGAGCTCTGATAAAACCACATGGGGATAGCTGAATTGTCAGAGCTTTGCAAGAGTCAAAATTTACATAAAAATCAGTATTTAGGGATTAATGCAATATCATCAAAAAAGATTTAATATGTGCGTTTCTTTGCAAACAGTTTAAAAGCAGGAGTCCCGTAATCCGTTTCCAATGCTAACCTTTAACTTCTGAGAGTAAAGTAATCCTTTGCAACATTTTCTAGAGTTCACATTCTGCTGAGGAAATGCAGCCCCCTCAATAAAAGCTCACTGGAGACCAGCAGCAGCCCGTGCCTCTGGGTTCCACAGCGACACTGCAGCTGCTGACATCGCTGTGGGTCTGTACACACTCCACCACGGGGCCCAGCTGGCACAGCCTGGGGCATTTTGGGGGTTTTGTGAAATTTTGGAAGGGCTTTATTGGTGGTGCAATAAACCAACCCCATTCTGTGCAGTCACTGACCAATTCTAACTGTGAGGATGCTTAAGCGGACGGGCTAGGAGGATCAGGGGCCAAAGAACATTGTCTAAAATTGCCTGTAAGCAGGCTTTTTCCTGGATTTCTGCTGGGGATTTGAGTGGTTTTGCATGCTAGACTTAAAGTATTAAAACATAAATATGAATGGGTTTCTTTGAGAAATGAATATGGGCAGGCAGTTTAGGCACTATGCTATAATGGATTTTTAGAACTAATTGAATTGGTGCTGTCTGCTTTAGTAGTTCGCCAGAAATGGTCTGAAGAGAAATGTCAGGAAAGGAGGTTTAAAATCAGAGAGATAAACAGGTGGCATGTGGAAATCACTCGGGAGATTTACTGAGAATGAGTTAGAGCAGGTTTGGGTTTTTTGTTTCTTTGAAAGTGATTTAAGTCCTGTACAAACAGACAAACATCCATAGGTACCCATGGCCCACAGGTTTCTGTGTATCCATGATGTACATATATATATATAAAGAGAACCATGGAATGGTTTGGAATGGAATTATAAAGGTCACCTGGCCCAATCCCCCTGCACTGAGCAGGGACATCTTCAGCTAGATCAGAACCCTGTGCAACCTGACCTTGGATGTGTCCAGGAAAGAGGGAACCACCGCCTCTCTGGGCAACTTGTGCAAGTATTTTACCGCCCTTATGTTAAAATCCTTTTCCTTATATCGAATTTAAATTGCCCCTCTTTCACAGCCATGTATGTGGCCATCCTCCCACACAGTTATCCATGAATGGGAGGCTTTTTCAACCTCATCATGACACACTTTTTTCATCCCTTTTTAAACCCAGGCCAGGGGATACCCTCCAGTGGAAGAGCTGCATGTGTACCAACAGCATGCTGCCTCTTCCCTGCTTCTATTGGGCACAAGTGCCTGATCTGGCTGGCCAAAAACAAGACAACTTTCAGAGCCAGCCCACTGGCCTGCGTTTTTGCCAGGATCTGGATTTCTGTGGGAGCAGGAGATCTGTCTGTGGCTGCTGCTATTGCTGCATACATTAACTGACCCTCGGAGCCTGACCTGCTCGCCCTCCTGCTTAGTGAGTCAACAAGAAAATCCTTTGGCTCTGCATGACTTGCTCAGACCTCAGACCTTCCATGCAGAATAAGGTCTAGCCAGGGAGGCAAAAAACAAGGTGCCACTCCAGCTGGTAAAACAAAGATATTTTTAAAGTGCAGTCAGGAGAAACAGGCACTCCTATCCCATGTATAATCAAGGATGAAAAGGCCACGAAAAATACCACTGCGCTTTGCAAATGAGAGGTCAATTGAAATGTCAAGATATCAAATGTTAATGGATTGCATTTCCAATGATGGTTGGGACAGAAAACCATACCCAAGTCAAGTCAGATGCCCTTCAGAGGAGAAGATGAATTTTATGGCAGGAAAAGACAATAAACACCAGAAACCTCGCTGGTTAACAAACCTGTGGCTGAGGGAAAACAAATATATTTTGAAAATATAAAAAAGCAGCGGGATTTTAAGACAAGCTATAATCTCAAAACATGTATCTGGAAGTCATTAAAACTACAGCAAATTTAAGCACATGCAGGTGTTTGGGGAAAATGCCATTACTTTCTACTGAAGATTTTTAAAAGGGACTATAAAAGAAAGAAGTATAAAGGACATTCAAGGAAGGCAATGTTTTCTCCCCCGAAGCAAGAAGTCGCTTCCAATATTTTCACAATTCTACAGAATTTCATGGACTACATGACTACATACACTCTTAATAGCATTCGTTTTCCATTTAAAAATTCCAATTTCTTTCTTACAAAACCCTTGCATTTCATAGCGTTGGGTGACATCAAATTTTGACCAAATCATTCCTTCACCTGCCCACATTTTCCCAAGGAATCCATCTGGCCATTTCCACGAACTGCTGTAATCTGAGACATTTGTTTAGAGTGACATTATATCCAGTCCTCAGTTGAAGGGCATTGCCATGCAAATAACTCACCTCTTTGTATGGAAAACCTGAAAATAACATGTTTATCTTCCTAACACTGTCTCTGCCCAACACAGCAGACATAAAGTCTTCCTTTCCAATTGCAGAGAGGTTTGCCTTGTGTCTATATAGCTCACTGCTGGGCTAATCCACATTATCAGTGGACCTGGAGTAGGAGGACTCCTTGGTCTATACAACAGAGGGATGCAATATCAGGAATGAAGAACAGTGACTAATCATTTGCTATTTTCTCTCAAACTTCCTTGAGTGGATTCCAGTGAAAATACAAAGAAAAGGGTTTAAAACAAACAAAAGACTGTTTTTCCCCACACTGTGGTGCTCAGTGTCACACAGCGTAGTGGGGACAGGAGGCATAAACTGATTTCAGGAAAGACTTTGCATGGAGAGCAAGCCCATTGGTGCCTCCTAAACACAGCATGTGTGTTTCTGGAAGTGCAAAATGCTGTGTGCAGGAAGGTGGGAGGGTACTCCCCATGGAGGATGTCCCCATAATTGCTGTTCTTTGCCCCCCACCCTCTGCTGCTGGCAGAGATAAAGCCCTGGGCTGGTTGACCTCCAGTCCACAGTAATGTAGAGGCTGCCAAGCCAAGTGCACTTCCATGTGAGAGCAAGGACTGCCCTGGATATGGGGGGATCCTGCAGCTCAGCCCACCTCAGGAAAAGTGATGTGATCCAAGTCAACATGAACATGACTCCTCTAAGTTTTATCCTGATGTGAGCTCCCATTGTCTACACAAGTTTGGAAAGAAATCTGGGTTTCAGGACAAAGCCATTGTGGGGTTTTAATGACATCACTGTTTTCCCCCTCCTGCACCAAATAACAGGGTATATGAAAGATTAATTCCTCTGGATGTGCCCTAATTCAAAACCATATCTCGTGTAACAGCTCTTTAGGAATCATAAACCCCCCACAGAGTGAAATGGTTTAAGTCATGTCACCTTGTTCAGAGGCAGGGATAGGAACACCTTGATAAGGACCAGCCAGTAAATAAACATGTAGGACCTTAAATCCTTTTGTACCACAGACTCCCAGAGCAAACATGGATAAAACCAATGGGAGAAAGCAAGTGCTCCTTACATAACAAGGTCAGGAGAGCATGAATCAGTTAAATGTAATGGATTCAGCAGTTATGGGGCCCACCTTGGTGTCATACACCGACAGAAAAAGGGTCTTATGCTTTTGGAGCAGCTAACTACACTATTTTCACCAAAAAAAAAAAAAAAAAAATCAGTTCTGCATATTCAGAGATTTCTTAGCCATTTTTTTTTGTGCTTATTTATAGTAATACTATGTCAGATGATGCTACCAATACATAAAGATGAGTTCTGAGGATGCCTTGTGCCTCCCAGTACCACAAGCACCACAGAACTGATGCCAAGCCTTCTTTCTGAAGGAGCCAAGTGTCCCTGCACCTACTTGGGCCATCGGGAAGTTCCCACAGGATGGTCTGAGCACCAACACACACTTGGACACGGAGAAACCAGCTGGCTTGGCCGCCTTACTGAACTGCAAAAAGAAAACTTCCTTGGATTTCCCCCTTTCCTTGTGTTTCCGCCTTATTTAATGCTGGAGGGATTCGAGAGAACATAAAAGAACAGTAAACTTCCTACCAAACATTACACCAGCAACATTAATGAACTGAGCAGTGAAAAGTAAATAGACCATTTCTACAGAAATCTTCAATGTGCTCCTAAACTAATACATTAAATGGTGGCAGTGTTGGCTCTGTCTGAGGATTTTATATAACCTGCAGTCTTTAAAAGGGAGTAATTTCTGCTTCCAGTTTTGGAACACGAGAACTATGTCAGCATAAGGTAAAAACAAGGAAATTTTTTATGCTAATGACAACTGCGAATATTTTATATATATATATTTATATATGTAAAAAATAATATATATATTGTAGCAGATGTCAAATGCAGTTAGATTCAACTCTACTTATTAGTGCGTGGCTTTTAGCCAAAAGCAATTCACATTTGCAGAAGTGTACTATCACATATGTCTTAATAATAAAAATGTGTTTTTAAAAATGTATGTGATAAGTCACATATGGTAGAAGGAATCTGTACAGCTTTCAGCCCGTATGACAATGGGAGCTACCAACTTTATTTTGCATAGCTGAAGAACATTAAAATTCAAGTGAAATTCTCCTTGACATTTGAGAGCTACAAAAGCAGCAACTAAAAGCTGGCCAAGCCTGAGCTGTACTAAGTGTGGCTCTGACACTCACATAAATGCAATCCATGGCTGCAACTGCTACCTTAAAGACACCATTTTCTTTCTTTTGCCCTGAGAGCTTTACAATCGTAATTGTATACAGGTACCTTAAACAGTTCCACGTCACTGAGTAAAACTAGGCAGATTTTTCAGCTGTTTCGTTATGCATAGTGTAATTAATATGTATAATGGATCCCCTAGGGTACTAATTGAAGCTGCCACCATGAGCATAGTCAAGGAGAAGTTAAACAACCAGTTGGGGGAAACATGACAGGGTGAAATGCACGCACGTAGGTGGCAAGAGCGAGACTGTCCATCTGGCCTTCTTCCATCTCAAAATGTTACCTTTACTCAAGCCCTGTAAAAAAATTACTTAACCTAAATCACCCTTTCCCCCCAACTCCCAAATCTTCCTGGTGGATTAATCTGGCATCAGTGGCATATACATGCTGTTTAATAACTGCAGTGCTCAATGCCTCTAAGTGGGAAGACACAATTCAGTGGAGTCATTCTTGAGAATTTGACTTAAAATATATAAAAAAAAAGTGCATGAATGATAAATGATTATTTTGGAGCTGTTCCCCAGGAATTTCATCACCTTGCAGCTCCTGGGTCCTGAATAATGTGAGGTGAAAACACAGCTCATTTCACTGTCTATTAAACAACCACCAGCTAGCAATGACTTTAATTCGGCTTGCATTGAATTTGAACCAGCTCTATAGGCAAGAAAGGTCCCTTGCCTTATTACAAGTTTCACATGCTATCATGTCCCTGCTGGATCTTATTTCTAATTTTTTATCAGACTGAATGAAACATAAAGGAAGAGTGATTTATGGTCATCTGACATATCACCTAACCAACTCCAAGGAGTGTTCATACACATTTTCTGTCCACTTTATAAGGTGTAAATGACTGCACAGGATGGAATCCAAGTGACAAATAGAAAGGTACTTCTGTTATGTGTGCTAGCACACAATGATTGGGGAGTCCTGTCACTGCACGTTCTTACAAACACAAACCCACTCCAGTCTAAAAGTCAGCATGATCAGCAAACTACTCCAAAAATAAGAACTCTGTCTGTAACAGGAACATTATGGGACGTGGTTAAACTGCTATGATAACCTGCTGAAGTTAAAATATGTGTTTTTATTAGTACATAAGAGCCCATTAGGACTGGAGTATTCATTATTTAAACAGAGTAACTGATGCTGTTAGCTTTTACTGAAAATGCCTTTTCTCAGAGAGGCAGGACATCTACACAGCAACTTTCTTAATTCAGTGATATATGGCCGAGCGTTGCCGCTAGTGCCCAAAGATTTAAGAACTTATCATAAAATGCCCTTGAAATTGCTCCCTGGTAGCTTGCTCATCCTTCACAAAGCCCTGCTGCAAAGAGCAGAATCATGCATGTGTGTGTGGTGTGAGAGAGGCACAGGCACAGGGGGAGAAAGAGCTCTTAATCAACAGGATGGCAAAGCCTCGATACATAGGTGCAAAATATTCCCATGTGTCTAGAAATTATTTGGCACGTTCCCAGTTATTTCCCCCGTCGGACCTTCTCGAGGATTGCAATTAAAAATCATAATCTTTTTTAGCATGTACAAACCTCCCCAAGGCTAGAAGGCGCCACGTATTGAGTATGATTGTGATTATTTGGCAGCTATTCATAGACAACACATTAATTTATGGAAACTGGATGGAACTTGAGGAGTGCAATCACTAGGGACACATGAGAAATCAAAAGTTTCCTCGATGATACTGACCTTTTTACTACTGTGATTAAGGGGCAACATGAATTCTATTATCTCCCTCATCACCCTTCCCTTACTGTCTTTTTAAGTCATTGCATACAACGCTGTCGTTAAACGTGCATTTTCAAATGGATATAAAAATAACTTACTTTACAGGAATGTTTCTCAACTTTGTCTTTTCGGCAGCCTGTAAACACAAGAGGGGTGGGGGAAACAAATCATTAAGCAGGAGCCACACCAAAGCAAGCAGACAGCAGCTCATGGGGAGCTCTTCACCAGCGACATCCCAGAGCTGGGGCCAAGGCTGTAGGACCATTCAGAGAGATAGTGCTGGGTCAGAAATGCTCCTGCATTTGTGGTATCAGTGGGGTTTGTTTATTTTTCATGGCCACCAGGCTTTAGGAACCGCTCATTCAGGGCTGTTACTTCATTTCCCACTCTGAGGGCTGGTCCCTCTGTCACAAGTGATCTGTTCCAATCAGGAGCAAGAACAACAACAGGAAAAAAACAGAGGGAAGAACGGACTCCATTTCCAAAACTGTTTTTATTCACCGGCAACAGAAAAGGGCAAGAGATGACCAAATGTTCAGATCAATTTCCTCCCGTGAAACCTTTGAGAAAACACACTCCAAATCATCTAAATGAGTAAATCTTTGGGCCTCTCGGCCTGCACCACCTCAGACATGGAGCCTGGTTCCAGTTTATTGCTGAACCCATTGATCTGTGTACAGTCCATTTATCATTCATGAAAAGAGCCAGTGATCTTCACAGTATATTAGAAGAAACAACTCAGATCATCTGTCAACGGCCCTCTTATTTCTGTTTCCCTCTCCACGGGGATTTCATCTCCTTCGATTCTTCTTGAATTAAAATGTTGCTAAGCAACACAGCTGGGGGCAGCGATGGCAGCGCCAGTCTATCACACCGCCTAAGCCGCCCGAGATGTCACTGCAGACTTCTCCCTCCCTTTAATGCCTCCCTGGCATAATTATGTAATCTGAACCCACCCTGCACCCCTGCTCTTGTTTTGTTCAGAACGGGTAAATAATGTTGTTTTTTTTTTAGAGGAAGAGGGTTGGGGATATCACCGGCAGGAGAAGCTGGTGTTGTGTCGTTTTTGGGTGTTTGCGGAACGAGGCTGTTACACGTAACGGATTTAAATGTGGATAAAGTGGTCAGATGGTTGGTGAGATTACAGGCACAGGGAGCGGCGAAAGGCAGAATTAAGGCAACTGATCCATAAACCCATTATAGAAAGGGAAGTTTTAGTGCCTAATTACCTCCAGAGGTGTTTTTACAAAGCCTGCCGACATTTAGGAGAAGGGTTACGGTGAGGAACTTTAACCTCTGCTACACTCAGGGATGGAAATAAAATGGTTCCTACATAGGAAGTGTGAATATGAGTGGTTCAGAAAAATGCTCATATAAGCCCTTGACAAATTAAATCCTTTATGAAAACTGATGAACTTTTGAAACCTCTGGGATCTGCACAAGTGGGTTCAAAATTTTGACAGAATGAATTTACCCTTGGGCTCTGTGATGGGGCTAGCTTTTCAAAATACCTGCTGTTTTGGCACTTTTGCCTCCCATCATAGCAAAGGTAATATCTGTGTTTAAATCCATGGAAATCCCTAATAATGATTTTAAAATTAGGGAGAAAGAATGAGAGCTTGTGAGAGCTTGGATGGTGCAACAGCAATCCTCTGGGTTGGCTCCCAGCTTGCAAAGAAAAATGTGTTTGTTTCATTTGGATTATATTTTCCATCTAAAGAATAAATCAACAAATGCATGATAGGAATCAATTATATTAATTGTACAGTAGGAGAGCTAAATAAAAACACTTAAACCTCAGGAAATGCTCAACTTCAGATTGCACAAGTAATTGTGAAAAAACCCAAGCCTAATTATGCCTTCTCAAACAAGCTTATGATGAAATGGAGTCCTGCCTCAACAGTGAGATAATGTGATTGTGTCTCTTTCCAACAGTTCTCTCCCAAATCTCCCTTTTTCAGCTGCCATATGCAAATGCAGAGTCAGAAGCATGCTATTAAGAAATTTCCTAAGTAATAAACTACACGTAACAACAACACAAATGCTTCATTTAAAATGAACCGAAACACCATCGAAAATGGCATTTCACTTTCCCAAGCTTCCCACTTTCAGTCCCATCCTGCAGGAAACTAAAATTATTTTTAAAGCTCATGAACATTCTTACACAATGTCAGAATTTTTTTAGACTGTAGAGTGGTATTTTCCTTGACTCTTCTATATACCAAATGGCTGGACTATAACAATTCTGAGTTCAAGCATGTGAAAACTGCATCTAAATCAAGGTCTCTCCCTGAATTATTCAAAAATCACTACACAAAACCAGGTATCAAAATACAGATAAATAAGGGAAAACAGCAGAGAGAAGAGTGTCTAGGATCACAAGTAAATAATGATAATGCAGTTGATTTAATACAAAGTACAGCAGAATACATCCTGGAGAGCACATGTGTGATGGTGTGAGCTAAACTGTTTACATGAAAGATTAAAGAAGATGAAGATATTCCAGAGAGTGAGAACTGGCAATGTCAAAGTCAGAGAATATTAAAGAGCAGAGTCTAAACTGCATGTTTGATTTTTGACCACTTAGCTAGGTCGATCACAAGAGCTCACCCTGATAGAAATGTAGCAGCTTCAGGAAGAAAGAGTTATAGATGTATTTTGTTTTCTTGGACTGTGAACATTCTAGCACGTATCTTCCCCTAGATTTTTGCATGGAGAATTTCCACCTTTTTTTTTTACCTTTGTTACCAGAAAAAGGCACTTTCCTAACTCTTAAAAAAAGGCACATGCTGGAGCAACAGTGTCCTTCAAACAATTATACAAAACTGAAAAACCACAGCAAGTGCTTGGGTTAATCTACGTGCCAGTTCAGTGTTGGATCATCGGGCATCTGGTCACTTCCTATTTCCAAAGGATTCACTTTGAGTGGGATCAGGGTGATGTTAAACACAGCACACAGGGATTCCAGCTGAGGAAGAAATGCAGGATCTGTCCTCCTGCTTTTATTTGTCTTGTAGGTGCTGCTCATTCATTTTTCAAAGCCGCATTTGTTGCGATATCACGAGCGTGCCCAGTGGCAGAAGATAAAGGAAGGCAAAATCAAAGTGACACTGAGTAACTCTACACATTAAGCTTTGATGCAGAAACATATTGTTTGAAAATATTTGGTGTGCAGCAGGTCTGTCAATTAGAGCTAATTATTTTTCTCTGATCAGGAAGAATGCAATCTTGTTTTAGGCAGGTTTCTTTGAAATGTGCGTCTTTTATATAACTTCATTATAGGAAAATACTTCTTTCCAAATTACTTCTTTTCTCGGCTGCTTAGCTATTGACTCAAATTGTCTGTGTTGAGTAGTTCTCTCTGCTTTGATAATTAACTTTTGATCATTACTGAATTTAGCAGCTCTAGTCAGATGTGTTCGTAGCCGCCCTCCTCAACTATTTCAGTGTTCATCGCCTTTAATCTTTGAACAAAATGATCTCATTGAGCCTCCATCAGCCTCGCTACTCAGTTAATAATTCCTCTTTCTCATCTTCATGACTGAGTCTGATTTGTTTTAGACTTGATGCGAGCTTTTGATTATTAATTTAAGACATTTCAAAGACAAACATGTTTTAAGAGTTATTTTTTTTTTTTATCTTATATTCCTAGGCCTTTACAAGTAAGAAACTGGTTTTAACTTCACAATGACTCCTAAACTTCTTGTATTAAAAGTGCTGTCTAGAAACAGAACAGGTGGGAGGTCCCTAAACTCCCATATATGTGCCCTGAGTGACAGATGCTGCTGCCAAAGATTGAAATGAAATTGGACTGTTATAATGAAATATTCAATGGGTGTTAGGAAAATTACATCATGGGACCTTTCCTAATTTTGAGCTCGAAAACATGCATTAAAATAATTTAGGATGATTAGAAAATGGAAGTCAGAGCGAACCAGACAATCATTCCACTTTAATTTGCAATTTTCTTCTGATTTTTTTTTTTTTTAACAATTATAGCCTCTCAATAATTGTGCTCCTGCTCCCTAAGACCTTATTCCAACAGCTGACTCCAGTGTTGAATAAGAAGGAAGAAGATGAGGAATGTGTGAAAAGACACAGAGGCTCATGCATCAGAGAATTTTTGCCCAGGGATGTTTCACCCTGATTCCCGTAGCTGTGAATGATTCCTACCTCTACACCTGATTTTGGTGCTAGTTGTTTTACCTTTAGCTGAAGAGTCACCTGCAGCATGCTGTACTTGTTCTGTAGTGTGGATTCACCCACAAACTTACTTTGTTAGAAGATACTTAATTATTACACAAAAGATTAAACATGGGAATAAGCACAAACTAGTTCTAGATTGTGAACAAGGACTGCAAAATGTGAAAACGATGCTTTTATTCACCACCATCTATTACCTGAGTGGCTTTTGGATTGAATGAACCAGAAAAAGAATTCCAGTCGGTACAACTTTCCTACATCACAGAGGAGAGATGAATGAACTGACAAGAGGAGGGCTCAAAAATAACCAAGAGAAACAGTTGGCATCTGCAAAATGAGTATTTTTGGTGAAGTGTTACAGGCGAAGTGCCTGCTACCCAAAGAAAATATGTATTTTCCATTGCATAACTGAAAATCCGGAATTTTCATCGAAAAATATCCAAATTTGAGAAAGTGAAATTAGAAAAAAGAATTTTCCAAGAATGCCCCCTGACCCTCCTGATCCAGAGGCACAGGTGAGCCAGCTAAGAAGGCAATTGTTGAGCCTCAAAGCTTCTCTTAGGGTGAGACAGAAGACACCTCATGCCATCAGATGTGTTGGCAGAAGAAGGCAGACCTTCATGCTCAAACTTCTCCCCTTTTTCTACGAGGTCCTGCAACTCTAACTCAGGTTTATCTCCCACTTTCTAACCAGCTCTGTTTGCCTGGGTGAACAGCCAAGTGAATACACAAATAGGTTTACAACCCACCACACTCTTCTCCTGTGCTGTAAGTGTAGAAGAGACTCCTCAGAGACTCAATTCAACAGCACACTAAAAACAAAGATACTTTCCAGGCTAGTTTTGTTTTATACGTATAGTTCATATCTCCTCCTAGATTATAATTTGTTTTGGAAGTTTTACCATGCTCCTATTTATCCAGAATGCCTTCTCTATGATCCTAAGCAACCAGCCGAGAACCACAACTGATCGACTGTGCTGTGCTCTGATTCTCTCATGATGCACTTGGTGCTAAATACAGCTGGATTTCCTCTGGATGAGGAGAACATGTTCAGCAAATAAACCGTCCAGAATTGTCCTGGGAATCAAAAAGACAAAGCCCAAGGCCTGAAGGATCAGTATGTCTATGTATAAACATGTGTGTTGTGCTCCTTATTTTTTTTTTCCCTCTTTACTTCATTGGTTACACTCTCCTCCACCTGTCCCCTAATGTCAACAGAGGAGATTGTGTTTCTTTCTTGCTAATTGCCTTTGACATGAAGTTGGCAACCTCGCACTTGAGATTCTGTGTGTGATGTTCCCAGCCAGTCTCACCTCCAGGACAAAAAGCCTGATGTCACTGTATCTAGGACCAAAAACAATGGAGGAGACACTGTTCTCCTCACCTCACAGTTTTAAAAATGAGTATTTCTCCTTCAGGATTCAGATATGTGGAACGGATTAGCCAAAACCAATTTTTTTTTGTAGTATCAAGTCAGCAAGCACGTGGTATCTGCAAATCGGAATGGTTCACCGAGCCCTGGCTGTGCATGAACCACAGAGAGTTCCCCACCACTGCTTTGAGCAGTGCAGTAACCTTCATGGCTTCACAGAGAAAAAGCTCCAAACACTGCAAATTTAATTGCAGTCCTTGCAGTGGAGGTTGGGTAAAACAAACCAAACCAAAAAAAAAGAGTTTAAGTGACCAAATCTAAACCAGTCTGTCTGTGGTTTAGGAGTCACCTCCATCCCTGACGAACATGAACTGCTTTTAATGGAGCAACCACACAGATATATTTCTATCAGCATTTTTTTTCCCCAAATCCCTGCTTTCCATCAGTCTAATGGTGTAAATCAAACTAAGAAAGTGTCCAGTTCTTGAAGAACTATTCTACACATTAAAAAACAAAACAAAACAAAAACAAAACTACAAAAAAACAGAGGAAAGATCTCCACACACACAGAGTGCACACTGCACTGAGGAGTGCTTGGCTGCCTGGTGTAGACATATCTGAGCTGGTTTTAAATCAGCCAGTGTGGATACTGTGAACATTTGCTGCTTTTGCCACGCAGGTCTCAGTTTACTCAGTGTCCGTGGTGAACTTTACAATAGAAACTGTTACAGCTATCTGTCAGCGAGCGGCCCCACTGCAAAGATAACTCACATAACATGTTCGCTTATTTTAGGGCTTCAATACTAATGCACCTTGACAAAAGAGGCTTGAAACAGCGTCTTCCTTGCCCACAAGAAATGCTCTTGATGAGAAGCCGCTATTTGTACTGATTTTGAGTCAATCCAACGAAGGAGAAATTGTAACATGACATTACAAATTCCACTGATTCTGTTTTGGCAGTCTTACGAACCATTGTAACCTACTCCAGGTGACTCTGCCTTCTCAGGGGAGTTGGACTTGATCTCCTGAGATCCCTTCCAACTCTGAAATTCTGTGACTGTCAATTTAAAAATGCCAGCCAATGTCTCATAAAACCTATTAAGTGTTCTGACAACTGACTATGGCAGAGAACACAACTCTGTCTAGACCTGATTTTTTCATAACAATTGTTTTATTTGGAAAACAACTATACATCCCTGGTGACAGAAATTCGGAGAACTATATTGAATGGTCTATTTAAAAAAAAAAAAAAAAATCCACACTGAAACTGTGGTTTGAAACACCATTTCCTGGAAATTAATTTGTTACAAATTGATCACAAATGACCAAGGCTTAGTGGACGATAATCCTATTGTGAAAATATAAAAGATTTATTGGTAACTAAAACTCAGTATTTGCCATTGTCTTATTTACTGATGATTTTTCTAAAATGTGTGTTTGGTTCAACCCTCCAGAGGGCTAACAAATAATTTAAAAATCTATTCCTTGCTGGGTTTACTCCATAGCTGCACTTCATCATGTTAATCACATGATTTAAAAAACTGAAGAGGCAGAAGAAGCACAGAAAAGGTCAAGAATCCTATATAAGAGAAACAAAAAGTTTTCCCCAAACTTCCTTCAAGGAATAAGCAGCAAAAGGCTTGTTTCAAAGACTATCCTTTGACCTGACTGTCCAGCTGCAGACAGTCACCACGATCTGTGTATTGTTCAGTTTCCCACTTCTAGCAGAAGAACCATCTTTTCTATCCCTGAAACTTACCTGAAGAGTGCTGATACTTTGTGCTCTTATTATTAAGGTCTCTCTCTCTCTCTGCACGAGGTGTAGTTTTAGAGTTCAGTGCCTGATTGTTACTTCTGCAATGTTCCCTTGCTCTGCCACAATGGACACCTCAAGATCCAGCCCCTTGCACCCCTGCTCATTTGCAGTTTGTGCCCTTGGGTTTCCCTTTCTGATAAAAGCCCTCATCTCATTTCTTTGGGAATCCAACCTCTCCTCAGTCTTCTCCCTGCTTTAAGTAAATGAATAGTTCCCTAGACTTGAGAAGCAAAAGGGCAGAGTCATGGAGTACCAGCAGTGGCAGGGAATTGAAGTTGCTGCTGCCCATGCTGCCCATTTATTTCCTGTGCAGGAAATAAAGACTTGGAGGACTTTAATTTATACTGAGCATTACATCTATACCGAATGTTAAATGCATCACAAGCAGACAGCAGAGACAACAGAGGTAAACACACGTGAAATAACTTTGCTGACCCTGGTCTGGGGTTCAGCACATTGCTCAGATGACTTAGCAAATCACTAAATTGCACTGTTCCAAAAATTAGACTTAATAGTATTGCCATGAAATTGGTAATTTTGAAAAGCAGGCACACTCTCCACGGGAGCACCCTGCTCAAATCAATCTCACTGTCACACCGTGGTCCTGACCTGTCCCTGCGCTCAGGGAGATCTGTTCTGGGAAGATTCATCCTGCCAGCACAGAACACAGCACCTACAACCCCAGCAAACCTTGCAGTGGCAGATGAATTCATCCTAAGAAAAATTTAAGGTGTTTAGCTTTCATTACTGTTCTCTTTCTGGAATACCTCCAGGAGAGATCAGCTTTCACTTCCCTCCTTATTCTGCCTGACAGAGGCTAATTACTGGATTTATCATGCCCTTTCCAGCACCTACTTTATGCTTTTTCTGGCCACCCCTAAGTCCCTCCTTCAGCCTTTTGCAACCTTCCTTGTCTCAAACCCAGCACTATCCTCTATTGGTGTAAAAAACTCCCAGGAATTCAGATTTTGAAGTTCATAGATGGTTGCTTGGGCTTTTACAGAAGAGCAATGCTGCAGATGGCCAGTGCGAGAAAACCAGACACCTCCTTCACCAAAATGCTTCACGAGACATTCATGATAAAAACCCCGCTCTCCTTCTGAGGAGAAAAGGGAGATAAATGTGTCCTGTGTGGTCAGATTAGTGAGAGCTGAGCACTGAGATGGCCTGCAGGTATCACAGACTTCAGATTTATTTTACAGGACAGTATGGCCAAGGCTGGCTTTTCTCTTAGCAACAACAATGCTGGGGTTGAGCAATTCTCTCACCTGCTGCTGCCTCTGCTTTGTTGCCAAAACACTACAGGGCTTTTGCATAAGCAGCACACATAAGCAAGAGGCTCTGGTGAAATGTATTTTCCTCATGCTAATAATAAATACTCTTTAACAAAAAATTGTGTGCACAGCCAGGCACACACACACACACAGAGTACATGGCCTCTCCTGTGGACTGAAAGCCTCATCTCCCTCTTCTCTCCCAACCCAAAAAGGCTGGCAGATCTTCCAGCATCAGGTTCTTAGGGCTGTGCTGAGGAACCAGCTCTATTTAAGCAGTGACAGAGGCATCAGGGGTTCTAAAGCTTCTCCCTCACGTGGATGATGTCTTGCAGTGGGGCTGACAGAGCTTTGGTAGCTTCAGGCTGGGGGCAGAAGTGAACCCCAGATCAGCCCCTGTTGGAGTGCTGGGGGATTATGGAGTGCCTGCTCACTTGTGGGGGAGAGAGGAGAAAGGTTCTTGAAGATGTAAAACTTTTCAGCTAAGGCATTTCATTCCCCCTTCGTTAGGGCTGCCTGCCTGCCTGCCAGCATTTCTTTTCCTCTGTTGTTCTCTTTACTCTGCTGGAGGGTTTCTGACACGGAGCTGCCAGTGTCAACCCATGGAAACACTTGGAAAAGGTGAAGTGGTGGGAGGGATGGAGTTCCTCCAGCCCCTGTGCTGGTCTGGGCAGATGCTGCCCCAGAGCCCAGGCCAGAGCACAGCTGTGAGCTGCAGGGGCAAAGTCCTTCTTGTTGATCTGCACTCCTGTGAGCTCTACAACAACCATTTTTCCTGTATTAATCCCCTTCCTCACTGATGGATGACCTCCACAGTACCAACATGTGTGAAAAAAATCGCATGTGAATCTGTGAATTTGAGCAAGTTAAAAGTTTTTTTGGTAACACTGTGTGTTTCAGTCGTGTGCTTTGCTTTTTGCAGGAAGCTCAGCCCAGATCTCAGGGTGATAATATGATATTAAACAAATGATATGAACCTACATCATTCCCATGTGAAATATAACCCCAGATACGGCAGTCAGCAAATCTCTTAGTACCAAAATTTGCCTAACAGAAGCTGGAGTATTAACTTACACAGCTGATACATTGTTGTTTCAACCAGTGTCATGCACAATAAAACAATCTGAATAACAATTAAAATGGACTGAGGTGGCAAGAAGGGACACACATCCATGAAAGGATTTTTCATGGTTAGAGACTGACAAGGTTGGAGAATGACTGTGTTATCCTAACAGCTTCTGTTTTCATTAATGGCCTAATGAAAACATTTCCCTACAATTATAAAGCATGACTGCAAATCTTGAACACTGGAATGTGTGCTCTTTATCAAACACGCACTGCTGCGGCTACAGCTGATGCTTGCACCACTCTGGGATTTCAATGGAACCCAATGACAGATAAACTGTTTACATTAAAAGACTCTATCAAAGTTATTTCGCACCTAGTTCCATCCTAATCTATCTGATTTTTCTATAGCTTTGACAAGATGACCTCTCTCACTGTGTGTGCAGTATTGATGTCATTACTGAAGAGCTGTTCTTCAGCCTTTCTGCTGATAACAAAGTAAATGGAAATGCAGAGAAACCTTGGGGAGGTAAACAGCTTGTTCAGGATCCAGCTAAAAAAATGGGAAAGAATAAACCAGGTAAGGATATCTATTGTTACAAGGAAAGTGACCACCGCTGCACTTTAAAAAGTGTTTACATGATATGATGAAGGCATATCATGCCTTAAAAATTCATAAATTCTAAAAAAATTAACTTGAATAAAGGCACTGAAAGCTCAGCATGTATTGTAAGAATTCAAAGCTCAGCCTATGGCTGATTGCCTTTTAAGACTCAGCTAAAAAGTCAAACATTTTGAATTTAATTACCTAATACTAAGCTAGCAAAAAAGAATTATGTTTATGTAAAATGCAAACAATAGAGCAGGGCCATGAATTGCATGCATGTCTTGTGTTTCTAGGGTTTTCAGAAAAGTGGCAATCACTAAGGGGAGAAGAAAAAACTCAAGTAGAAAAGAAAAACATCTTATTGATTTGTTCTGCCAAGACCACTATATACATGAAATACTGAAAATGGAGCAGGTCTGTAACTAGTATCAAAGTTCCTTTGGTTCAAAAACACACAGAACACCAGCAATGTGCTTCAAATTAAGTACACATTTAAAAGGTTAACAGGACTACTCCTTAGGCAGAAGAACAAAGAGGAGCTGGTCAGAGAAAATTGTGTACACCACAGCTACTTAAAATACTGTATCCAGGCACAACTCATTTGGATGCCTTTGAGCTCAAAGCCTATTTGAATTGTACAGAGGTGTTTTAAGAGAACAAAAATACTAACCTGTGTTTTATCTAAGCTCTTTCTGCTGAACTGAGCTACTAATTAAAAATCTTTACTACTCTTCCTAATTTTGGACGCAGTTTTTTAACAGAGTAATAGAGCCAGTGTCCTTAAAAAAATCCACACGTTAACATTAGCATCTCCTGGTTTTACCAACAGCACGTCTGTCACCTGCCCTGACCGTACCTCTCGTAGCCAGCCTGAACATCCTGTGCCACACTGAATGCAACACTGATGCTTATTCCTCTCAGTGACAACCCCACAGGAGCTCAGGCAATGCTTATGTGCAGCAGCACCTCTCAAATAATACATTAAACAGATGTGCACCTGATATTATAAATATGTGACATAAAAATCCATTGGGCTGGTCAGTGTACGTATTAAAAACCATTCAAGTAGGTTCAAATTGTGGATAACTTAAAACTTTAAAGGCAGCAATTTTAATAAAACTGTCAATACAATTTTCTTTGTAAAAACATTTGACACTGATTATGCTGCTTATATTGAAAGAGAAACACGAGGTCTATATCTTCAGATCTTTTATCGAGCTGCGAGCGCAGCATCAATAACTGCTCCTCAGCTGTAAATGAAAATTGATTCCAGATCTAACCCATCGTTCTCTGTGTGTCTTTAATCCCAAATCACCCACAACGAGACAGGAGAACCAGCATTTTGCCTGTGGGACAAAGGTTGTGTCCCAGGGCCAGCTGCACACGGAGGCACTGTGGTTGTGTGAGGTGCACGCAAATGTAAATGCAGCCCCTCACTGAGAGGGCCGGGAGGTGCTAACAGGAGTTTGCAGCTGGGGTGGAGTCATTTTAACTTGCCTCACGCTCTACTGCAATGACCTGCGTGGTCCAAAAGCTTTACAGACCTGAAATCTGAAGGCACCTGCACAGAACATCTCGCTGCACCTCCTGCGGTCGCAGCCCAAAGAAATTCACTCGGCAATTCCTGCATCAAGCCCTCAGCTGCCAGAGGGCTAAAAGGTAAAGAACCCACAAAGCTTCTGTGCAATTTGCAGCAGTTTGGCACTGGGAGGTGGAATTTGCAGTCAGCTCTCACTTGCTGAAGCCTCTTAAGCCCTCTGGGGTGAAATTTAAGTGTACAGTCTCCTTCAGCGTTTTCTTGGTGATGCGTTGCTAGGCCATCATCATGTGTGCCTTAACCAAAATAAACACAACACCTACATTAAGGAAGAGTTCTCCAGATCATGCTCACAACTTTTAGGAGCAATTTCCAGTTATTCAGAATTCTGTTTGAAAAGGGAAAGCCAAAACTAGGCAGCACAATCAGTAACAGCCTCGCTGATGCCATCTGTAGAATAAACACTGACCTCAACCTGGTAGTTCCTGTCCTATCCAGAAATGAACTTCTCCTTCTCAGTTACATGACTGACTGGAGCTATTGTGTGCTGTGCTCCTCCTCAGCAGTGGGGAGAAGAGGAAGGAGATCTGTAACACCTGAAATGGTAGGAGGCCCCATGGAGCCCTGAGTAAATGCAATGCAGTTCATAAATAAGGGTGCTCGTTCACAGGAGTGAGGGAGGGAAACAGAAGAGCTTTGTTTCCTGCAGCAAAGTTTCTAACAACCTTCCACCTTGACAAATGGACCACTGCTGGTCTCAGAACACGGGCTGATGGATCCAACTCCCCCCACATACTACAGACTTTCACTGAAAGTTGATATCCAAGTACGTTTATGGATCAGCGTCACTGCTGCCCTGGAAAAATTGAAGGGTCCATAGCAATTCTCAAAGGACAAATCCCTGCTGACCACTGTTCCCAAAGAATTTCGATTTCCCTAAAATTAGAGTAGAAATAAAGGGAACAAACTTGATTATTACATACTGTGTTGGGGTTTTTTGAATAAAAATGAGTAAATGCCAGCTCATGCTTCACATTGGCTGCAGGCTTGTAGCAGAAAAAAATCATAAAGACTGTAAAGACAATGATTCCATTTCCTTATAGAAATGCTGCATAAACTGCTAGAACGGTTTTGAGCTGAGAGTTTTAATCTTTTCTCTCCCTGCCAGAATGAGCACATGTGTACACCTGAATAACAACAGTCCTTTGAGTGCAAAATATTTATGTTGAAAGAGCCCTTGAAGTTACTTTATTGCTGTTTATGTGTCTGACCAGTGGGCCACATCAACCTTTCTTCCAGTTTCCAATCCCCTCTCCTTAAAGAGATGTGGCAGAGGCTGCTGAAGTGTAATGAGTGAGAGATGCAGCAGAATCCTGCTGCTCAGCATTGCAAGGCCTTAAGCCTGCCAAAAACACGAAGGCAGACACAGTCATTCACTCAGGAAACCTAAAAAGCTGTGAGCTGTATAATTTTGTCTGCACCCTATTTGTCATACAAATGGAAGAGATGCAACCATACTGGTGTGGGGTACACAGGAGAGCTGAAGGGTCCCTTGAAGTGCAGGGCATTTAAGAAATTTAATTCCCAGCGTGCTTGTGCCCAGTGGCTTTATTTGGAAACCCTAAGGATAAACGTCAGGTAATAGATGACACCAAACTGGGTGCTCAGTGGTGGGCGTGGTGGTGCTCAGGTAAGGGTTGGACTTGATTGTATGAAAAAAAAATCAACTAAATTTTCTAAGTAGTACAAAATTTTGAGAAACTACACGGATGGTCCTAATGGGAGTGATAGAGTGAATTCAGAACTCTGTAAATTCTATTTAAGTCACTAGAAAACTATTACTGCAGGGAAACAACAGTAACTGCTACCTGATGACAGATTTCCATCTCTGTATTTTAAGCACCTCAGGATCACAGTGCCATTTTACAGGACCATTTGGGCAAACCTGCAAATCTGATGGTGCTATAATTCACTAAGTTTGCACAACACTGCATTGCACAAGTACAGGATTTCACCCTTTGGCTTTAGAATTCAGTGTGAGCCTTGCCAGTGCTAAAAAACACTGACTTGTATGACTAAGGGGTCAGCTTTCACCAGGAGGTAAATCTTTCCTGGCATGACCCTAAAGGATGGATGAGGTAGGCTGAAGGAGAACATTTAGGCGGTTTAAAAATAAATAAGAAAGAAAGATTGGCCTATAATTAACATTTCCCAGACTGAACAGATGATCCTATGCTGAATTATAGCATCACCTTCCTCTCTACTGCAGACATTTAAACATTTGAGCCTCTTGCATATATAAAGTAAAAGGAAGGATGAATTTAACACAAAGTTTCATTTTTTTCTTCTGATAAGAATGTTGAGAATATGAATTTCACCAGCTTTCTTTCCCAGCATTACCCATAAATATTTATAAAGTGGGAAGGATAGAGAATGAGATGAGCCAGTTTTCTGAAAATGATTCTTTAACATCCCAAGTACATGGAGAAACTTTCAGCATTGATTTAGAGCTACATGCTGAGGGCTTTCCCCTTCACAAACGGGGATCACTGGATCACTGTGGACTCCCAGCCCTTGACTCTCTGACTGGAACAAAAACCTACAGACCAAATTTTCTTGTGTGGGCAATGGATGGCAAAGAGCAACAACCTCTGTAGTTGTTTTGTTGCTCTTATGTGGTCCTTTAACACACACTTCCAAAAAGCTCACCAATTCAGAAAATGGGTGCAAAGCAAGGGGATTAGCTTGGTACAAGGGAGGACAGAGATTCAGAACACATTGGCTGTTCCTGGGTGATGCTCTGTGTGGTCTCTAGTTCAAAGGTATTAATCCACTTCACAAAGTTAACCAGCAAAACTGAAATACATTGACAGTGTTCCCTCTAATGAGCAGGAAGCAAACGAGGTTTAAGCTAATGGGTTCTGCAGCACACCAAAATGCTTTTCATGCAAATACAGCAAGTCAACGCAAAACCAGATCCAACCCATGAAATAACTTTGTCAGTTTAAATGGTCTATGCACCTAGATGTATTTACCTGTTCATTGTCATCTTCATCACTGCTGAGTTTTAGATCATCCTCAAGCATTCTGAAAAAAAAAAAAAAAAAAGAGAAACAATACAGAATTACATTTAATTAATTAACTTTATGTACAATGGGCCAAACCTACACCTCAGCAAAGTCAAAGCAAGAACTCTTTTTCAATTCAACAACAGCAAAACCAGCCCTAAGGTAAGTTAACTGATGAATAGTCTAAATATGTGTGTATTAGTGCTTCTTTGTGATTCTAGGGAAGAACAAATGACTTTCAGACTCATCCACCATGAAGTTTGGCAGTCAGCTGCTCTTTCCCCCTTTATTTCCACATTGTCTCACAGGGATTAGTCCATATACACCTATGTGTGTTTTAGTCCATACACACCTATATGTGTTTCTAAATCACAAGAGAAATTCAGCTCTGAGACTGCTAAAAACTGAGAAAAAAGTCATCCATGTCTCATTCTCAGTCTGGGCCATCACCAATTTCCTTTCTGGTACCAATCCCTACCTTATCAAACTGAGAATGCAAAGTGGGTAATAGCAAGAAGAGGAGGTGCTTGTTTGATGTTTGATGGTGTTAGTGTCCAAAGGCAGAGCAAACATCTTCCAAGCTGGGAACTTGCCAGTTCACACCCCCATTTTTATTTATTTATTCATTTTTTAATACAGGGAAATCTCACAGGCCTGTGCCCTGCCCTTGGTCAAAGGGGAAGGGAGCTCCTTAAAGACGTGGCTGTCCCTGCCCCTCCCTCCCTTCCCTTGGCAAAAGACTTGAATTGCAAATTCAAGTCAAATTCAAACACTCTGATGACTTCTTTTAATGCAAGACTTGGGTATGGGAAAACACATGGGGTAAGAAACCCTGGTATTGGCTGCTGCAGAGACAGAAAAGTGATCTTATTTGGGGATCTGTCTACCTAGAGAGACGAGCAGTCACCAAATAAACTCCTGTGTAGCTTCCCATATATTCTTTTATCTGAGCTGATAATCATCTGGGCACACTTCTACCTCACACCCATCTCTTCACCTTGACAAATTGTCTTATCCCAGGATGACGGAGGAATGAGTTGGCACATCTCCCTCCGACCTGCTGCAGCAGCCACTAAAATCACAGATTCTCCTTTCTGCCAGCCCCAGCTCCTTTACCCACGGCAGGAGGCTTGCAAATTGCAATTATTGTTTCCTTTCCGCCTTGATGGGGACTGAAGTCTATGATTTTTTATTGTTAGCCTTTAAATAACTCCAGCAATCAATGGATGTTCTGTTAGGAAGGGGATTTTTTTTTTTTTTGTTTGAAGACTACCAGTAAATCATGGAAGTCTCCTGACTCACGGAATTTTAAAGAGGGGACAATAATCCCAGTGTGGAAATTTTAGAACATTTAGAACATTTGAAGCCCTGATGGTGCCCTTAAAAAGTGAAGGAGATCTTTAAACAGGTTTGTGAGTCATCTGTCTTTCGGTGACCTCTGTTGTCGGGCAACCCAGTGGTTAGAAAGTATCTGGACACGTAACTACCACTCATTAGCATCCTGATAAACGGCCAATACCTCCCTGTAATATGTGAACCCATAAAAGTACCACTGCAGCATGGATTTTTTAAAAAAAAAAAGCTTCTAAAAGTTCGTATTTGTGCAGGGGTTTGACCTTGTCTGGAAGCCAGGTGCCCACCAAAGCTGCTCTATCTCTCTTCGTCTGGACAGGAGAGAGAAAATGTAACAGAAGGCTGGTGGGTCCAGAAAAGGACAGGGAGAGATCACTCAGCAGTTACTGTCATGGGCAAAACAGACTCAATTTGGGGAAATCAATTAGAAGTTTTGCAATGAAATCAGAGTAGGACAAAGAGAAGTAAAACCAAACGAGAGAACACCTTCCTCCCACCCTTCCCTCCTTCCTGGGCTGGACTCCACTGACAATTTTCTCTGCCTCCCCTCTCACAGTGGTGCAGGGGATGGGAAATGGGGGATATGGTCAGCTCATTGCACCTTGTCCCTGCAGGTCCTTCCTCCTCAGGGGAAGGAAGGGTCAGAGAAGGGAACTGCCCGGGGAATTTGCCAGAGAAGGGAATTCACTCCTCTTATGCTGCCCCTCTTCTTCCAGCCTGGGGCCACTCCTGCAGGAGCCAGCCCTTCATGAACTTCTCCAACTCCAGTCCTTCCCACAGGCTGCAGTTCTTCAGGAACTGTTCCAGAACAGGTCCTTTCTGTGGGTCCATCCTCCAGGCACAGGCTGCTCCAGTGTGGGTCCCCCATGGGCTCACAAGTCCTGGCAGCGAACCTGCTCCAGCGTGGGCTTTTCTCTCCACAGGGACACAAGATCTGCCAGCACAGCCTTCCCATGGGGTCAGAGGCTCCTCTGAGCATCCCCTGCTCTGGTGTGGGGCTGCAGCTGCATCCCTGCTCCCCAGGGACCCCCCTGTGCTGCAGGGGCACAGCTGCTGCCTCTCCATGGGCAGCACCAGGGGCTGCAGGGAAACCTCTGCTCGGGCTCCTGGAGCCCCTCCTGCCCCTCCTGCCCTGACCTGCCTGTCTGCAGGGCTGCTCCTCTCACACCTCTCACTCCTCTCCTCCAGCTGCTGTTGCACAGCAGTTTTTTCCCTTTCTAAAATCTGTCACTGCTGGGCTCAGCCTTGGCTGGTGGCAGGTCCATCCTGGAGGTTGGCATTGGAAATGGGGGAAGCTTCTCACAGAACCCCCCCCCCCCTGCAGCCCCCCTGCTACCAAAACCTTGCCATTCAAACCCAACACCCGATTTTTCAGGGATTATTAATCTTTAGAGGCCTGGACTTTGGCGATGAACAGAAACTTTTAATGCTGTTTATCTAGCAGACACATCCATTTGTTTCCCCAGAGCCATTACTTGCCGTGCCACTCTCAATGTACCGCTGTGCCTTGATCTATCCACAGTCCCCGATTGTTATCTGCAAGTCTCATTACACCAGAAGGACAATACCCCCAGGAAACCCAGACCACTTTCATACAGGACTACATCATTCTGACTCTTCACTCTTAATTCAATCCTACACTCCGACTTTTAAACCTACATTTCACTTTAATGTGTAAATTAATCCGCCGCTTTAAAGAATCGCTGCTAGGTAATGCGTTCTATTGTTATTTTTTTAATGCAGATTTAAGTGGATATAATGCAAAGATCTTTTCATGAATGAAACCCAAAGGGTGGTATGTTTTCTTTCTTTCAGCTATTGGGTGGTTTGGGGTTTGGTTCTTTTTTCTTTTTTTTTTTTAATTTGTTATGTGTTAAATTCCTTTTTTGACATACCATAGCAGAAATAAACCAAAAAAAAAGGACAAAAGGAAATTCCATATTGGATAAATGGAAGGAACAAAGAAGAAAACATAAAAAAGATAAATGGATGCACTTACTAAACTAACCCTACAGCCATCTGAAATGGCTGATTAATAACTGTCCTCATACAGCCCATACTGCAGATACTTTCTAACGAGTACAGTGAGCGTCAGACATGTTTATTGAATATTGAAAAATATAAAATTGATATAAAACATGATTAGTAGGAAGGACAACTGTTAGAGCTGGTTTCGGAGAAACTAAATTTGCAGGATTTATGAGTTCCCTTCAAGAGACTAATAGATGTTTAGACAACTAGGGAGAGGAAAAAAATTGGATTTTGGCATTTCTTTAGCAGTTCCAAGCTTATCACTCGGAGTACATAATTCTTCTTAGCCCCTTCTGCTAAATGAAGAATATGTCACCCCATTCAGTTCCAAAACTCAGAGCTTAAGCAACTAAACTAACCAGCTTCTAAAATGCATCACCCTCCCATGGCAGATGGAATAATTAAAGAGAAACTGAGTATAGTGTCAACCAGAAATACATGGTAGCCAGAGAAGTGAGGAAATAAATTAAATATACACAGCACATGCAAATGTAGAATGCTGAACATCTCAAATAACCTGCTCCCAGGGAATACTGGTTAGAAAAAGTAATATTTTACAGAACGCAGAGGACTGGATGGCGTTCCACAATTTTAAAATGTGCTTAATATTCTGAAGACATGGGTCACAGTAGCTTGCACTGTTTAATGCTTCTATTAACTCTCATTTATAAGCAAGTACCATCTGATTGCACTCAAAGCCCAATAAGGACTTTTTAAGATTGCCAGCAACCTTAATTCAAGGTGACTATTTTCACTATCATATCTAGAAAGGTATTTCAGCTTCAAAGCCCTGAGACAGGAGAGCTGTGTATCTACAGCTCTCCAAAACACTGTCTGGACGGTCTGAATGTGAAATTAGGCACTCTTGAGTGAGAGGTCCCTCTAAGCACCCATATGATCTATTCTGCTCCGTGTAATTGCTCACCTCAGAAGCGCCCAGACTGGAGATTGCAGAGAATATTTGTTATTAAGATCAGGACAGCTATTAATAAAGGCCAATTTGGAGGCGACGTTAAAATTACAATGAATGCTGCCAATGAGGGCAAATCAAAGAGAAAACTGCCTGTATCACAGAGCTACCTCCAGGGGTGTTATGAATTCATTTTATTTCCTATTCTTCTCTGACCCAGCTGACATTATTATTGAATATACATGTACTTGTTTGTCTTTTCATCCATAGCTAATGCAAAACACCACTTTAGGGAAAGAATAGGATTAAGTACGATTTTTTATTTCATTATTAGAGCAATGCCATTTACTGCAACAGCTGAAGTTGTGTCAGCACATTTATTATAATCTACAATTTCCAGAGGTTTATAATTTGGAATGTGAAATTATTGCAAAGCAGAAATGCTGGGACAAAGCAACACATTTATCTGTGGTGTAAGTAGGGGCAATCTCATTGACTGACTACAATACCCACTTCCTCCAGGGATGAATTTGCTCCCAAAGCAGATTGCTCCTACGTTACAAATTTAGCTAGACAAATGGCTGAACAAGGGTTTTATTAGGATGGGTTCTGTAAAAGACACACTAGAAACAGCAAGAACATGAACACTGAAATGGGGCTTGTAGCCCATCCTGACTTTCGAGTTCAGTGGATGTTTTGTGCACACCAGACCTGCTGATCTGGGATCCTGTCAACCAGCAGCTGAGGATTTGATCAGGAGACATGAGGCAATTCACTCCCTGAAAAAGCACTAGCACAGTATTACTCCATTTCAGTCACTTTTACGGAAGACTCTGAACTTAAAGGAGGATTTTCACTGCATCC
Source organism: Sinosuthora webbiana (assembly GCA_013397395.1). Lineage (NCBI taxonomy): Eukaryota > Metazoa > Chordata > Aves > Passeriformes > Sylviidae > Sinosuthora > Sinosuthora webbiana. Next base: position 376,117 of record VXBN01003318.1, on the reverse strand, counting down.
TCTTTTTTTTTTTTTTTTTTTAATGTATAAGGTATTTAAATGCTTTTAACAAGTGAGTAAGGTCCTGATTGCTGGCAGACTTCTGGGAATGCTATGCATTCCTTCCTGCTCTGGTTGTGGAGGGCTGGGATGGGAGTCTGCTGTGTTTTTAGTAACTTGTTTGGTGATACATCTTCCTCGAGGAGGAGGTGTTTAAAAGGCAGCATGGAGAGGACGAGGTTCTGCATGTCTAATCTGCTCTGGGATCAGTTCACCACTGCACTGGGGCTCACTCCAACGTGAAAAAAAAGCCTGGTGGGAATGAAAAGGATGGAGGAAAGGGAAGAGGGTGTTGCAAGCAGACAGCCAAGGGAATACTGGGCAATTCCCTAAGCCTGAGCTGCCCAGAAAATAACTCACTCATGTCAAACCACATCTGTACAAAATGCATATCCCATCTGAGTCACAGCACAGCAAACACAAGTGTTGCTTCTGCGGGAAGGAGGACAGGCATGGTGTTAACCAGATATACAGACATGCCGTGCTTTTCTTGCCAGGTTTGTCCCTGGTGAAATGGGAAGACATTTCTAAGATTTCTCTGCTACAACTAGTTACTTCGTTTGATATTAAAGAGAGAGCTTAGACTGTTATAGCAAGTTTCAAACTTTTGAAACTTAGTAAGACTTAATCCAGAAGAGGCAGGAATTTAATAAATGTCTTTGGGGTGAAGAAAAGTAGTGAGTGCAGTGCAGCCTGAGTTATGAAGTCTCTCCTGTTTGCAGCAACATTCCTGCAGAGGGAACACAGTCCATGCAAATAGTGACTAGCACTGAGCTGCAGCCTTTTCTAGCCCTGAACCTGCATGGAAATCAGGCCATCAGTTCAACACAATCCCTGCTCCTTTACCCCATGGACTTCATACCCAACTTGTTTTTCATTTTCCTAGTGCATTTCTCTGTAGTATATAAGGCTTCTCCAAGAGTGGTAACTCAAAAGGTATCATGCAAATGACAAACTCTATAATGGAATTCAGATGTATTTCAAGAATGTGTTGCACACACTGGAGCACAATTTTATCATTTATCAAGGGGGAAGAAGGGGGCTTATGTGTGTGAAAACATCTAACAATAGATTTCCCCAGAGAAGTTCATAATACAGTGAACAAAAAACTGAGGAAATGAAAATAAACGGTAGAGTAATTCCAAAGGAAAAAAAGAAGATCTTTTGTTTCAAAACATCCCATCAATAAATCTTGAAACCTTATATTCATTCTTTTGCTGAAATGTGCAAGTCATCCTTACATTATTTCCTCTGAGATACTGTAAGAGTTATGGTAAAAGAAAAATCTCAGAAGATTAAATGGAATTTACAAGCACCATTTACCTTAATAGTCAGGACCATTTGTCCAGCAATTTTATACACACTTAAATATAATTTATTAATTTTCCCTTCTCCTCATCCACCATTTTCTTTCATTATGTTTTTGTCAATGATGAAGTCAGCCCTGCAAACTGCTCCTCACCAGAAGTAACTTCTGCTCATTAAAGCAGTTCCAGTGGCCTGAATTGGGCTAATTTGCTTAAGGTATAGATCAGCTCCTCAATCCGTGGCCTGAAATCACCTCCCCTCGGAAAGGACTGAAGTCAAGTTTTGTGTCCTCACTGCAGAACAACCTGTGAGCAACAGAGGTGCCTGTTCTCTTCCCTGCCACAGGAAAGGCGCTCATTAATTATCCTGCTGGCATGGTCAGCCTCCTCCTGGCCAGGGATGGAGAACCACGGCTGGTTAGGACACACTCCACCCCGTGTTGTCACACGCAGCCTTGCCTTAGTGTTCCTGGCACCATATCAGTAATTAGTGTAATTACAGCTGGTGAGAGAGGAGTAACCCCTGTGGCTTTCTATTAGGTACCTCACAATTAGAGAGTGCACTTCATTACTCATCTCCCCGTATCATCTCTTAATTTCAAAAGGATTAAGCAAAATTAATTCTTTCAGCAGAAGAATTTCTTTATCCAGCCATCCATTAATGTCTATGGATAAAAAAAAAAAAAAGCTCTTCAAGGCAACTAAGATATTAAGTTGCTACCTAAGTGCATTATAACTACTGCTCTGTTGACAGGCATTTTGTGTTTCATTAGAGCTGAGACAAGAACTTTGGGAGGAGGGAGAAACCTGCTGCCAAGTTTTATGGGAATCTGTGTGTTTAGCACAGGTAATACTCTGATACATCCAACAACTCCACCTCTCCACTGAGCCTCAATTCTGCTTGCAAACAATGCTCCCAACAGAACGGGATCAGAAATGGGTGAAAATATTTTAACGGTGTAAGAGGAAGTTGCAAACCAATCACAGAAAGCAGCATCCTTTTGTTTCAAGGTGGTGAGTTGGTATTTTTGCCTTAATAACACTCACACCACTGGGTTTGCCTTCTGCCTTAGAAAAGTGTAATCTCCCTCACCTTGTGTCTCCCTCACTGCCCAGAGACTCCACACAATCTCTGTTTGGCAAGTTCAGAGTATGGTGCATCATTGAAGCAAAAAGAGCGGGGGGGAAAAGAAGAGAAAAGAGAGACAAGAACAAAGAAAAGTATGGGTCCAGGAAAAACAACAGGGAGTGACTAATAGTTTCTAAGAATGCCAGTATAAAATGTGCGTTCTCAGGGTTTGTGAAGAATAAAAATGAGCACCCACCTTTTTTTTGGCGTGCTCAATTCTGACAGTGTGCACAAAGCTTTTACTGTTTTCCCTTTGATAAACTGCAATGGCTGATATAATTTTGGGTTCTGCTATTTATCAAGAGCAATATATAGTCCAAGAGCCATTTCTGTGATACATACTCATTTCCAATACATTCCACATGAAAAACACCTGCTTACTCCCAACCATATTTGATTAAAACTGTCTCCTAGCCAGAGCACCACTATTTTCTCTGGTAAACAAGCCTTCAGTTGGCATATTTACACACAAAGGCTCCAGGAACTTAGCACACAGTTAAACAATGATTGATAATTCCACCAGCAACTTGCAAAGGTGACTTTAAAAAATCATACCAGGAAATATATTAAAGAGATTTGTCCAACAAGGAAGGAAATAACACAGGGCTGGCTCATCTGTCCAATGTTCTCCAGTGCACATGACCCTGTAAAGTGGGTCTGGCTTCTTCATTTCTGTGCAAATGAACAACACCTTAATAAAACTGTAAAGGAATTCTTCACTTGTTCAAAAGGAAGGCTTGAGATGTTTAATGAAGACTGGTAGAAGGAAGGTAGAAGGTGGAAGGTTGGCCACAGGGAACAAGTACCAGGGGCTTGTGTGTGCATGGGATAACAGGATTTTCAGGGCTGCAAAGGCACTAAACTTCTACAAAAATACTGCTGGACCATGCCTGGTACACAGGGTAGCTCAAGGATGATCAAAAATCCCCACAGAAAGCAAAGATAAGGCGGTCTTGGGCAAGGCGAGCTTCGTTTTCACCGCCCTAATTTGTGATCGGTTTTTAAAGACGCTTTTGTACCTGCAAAATCCTACACCAGGGACCCACAGCTATCCCACAGACCTGACACAGGCTTTGCAAAGACAAATGAATCTTCAGTAACACCGCTCCCTTCCATCCCTAAATGAACATTCTGTTGATCAGTCTAAAAACGTACAAACAGATGAATCCGAGCAGCACTAAAACTAATGTAAACATAGGGGATAAAACCAAGCAAGACTAAAACTAATATAAATAGATCGGATAAATGAAAAAAAAAAAAAAACAACAAACTACTTAAATGATTTCTGAATCTGGATGATTTATAAGTCACTGCATATGCATGAGAGAAATCAAGTACCAAGCACAGTGCTGAAAACACTGACTCATGCAAATAATCCTTGCTCCTGCAAGCACTATTTTTCAGGCTCAGATCCAAACACAATGCCTGACACTGTTTGCTCTGATAATCACTCTAAGATAAACAGATATGAATAACTGCAAATACTTCCAAGCATTTCCTTTCACTTATAACGTAAAAAGAAAAATTAGAGGATAAAATGAAAATGTATGTTTCCACTTCCAGATTTCATACATCATTAATTCTGTAAAAATATATCCATCTTCATGCTGATAGTTCTTTTTGCTTGGCAGGCTTGAAGAATGCAATATGCTAGATAACCTGATTGAAAATTTGATCCTATTGTTTAACAAAATGAGGATTGTTTCATAAGGGGCTCCACCATGTCTGTGCACATTTTCCCCTAAGTAACAGTGTAAGACTTGTATTTCCCCAGACAGCTGAACATTTACGTTGATGTACTTGGCTACAAGATCCAATCTTGCTCTGGCTGTAATACAGGAGAATTCTCCCCAGCATTTTGAATTATGGCACCGAAATAATTTAACAGTGCCTTCTGTGCATGTTACACAAGTTTTTCTGAGGCAGTTAGCTCTTCCTGAAAGTTTGCTCACCCTACAAATTGGGCCACATGGTGAAATGATTCTTTGTCCTGAAATCTGAGGATACTGTTTTCCAGAATCACTGAAAATGGCGTAAACTCGGGAGAAGTCAGCATTTCCCCCCAGCCACACTCAACCTCAAATCTTTATAGCCCCTAGGATGCCCAGGTTACTTCTCAGCTCCCTGTTAATCTGTGCTCACAGAGCCCTCTACAGTGCTGGAAGAATGAAGCTGTGAAAAACCAAGAAAGGAGCATTAAGGGTTGGATTAAATGTCTGCATTAGGGATGCTCACAGACACCATTTATGTGCAATTACAGAACCACAGAATGGCTGGGGTGGGAAGGAACCTCTGGAGAGCACCCAGTTCAGCCCCCCTGCTGCAGCAGGTTCACCCAGAGCAAGGCTGCACAGGACCACATCCAGACAGGTTTTGGATATCTCCAGCGGGGGAGACTCTACAACCTCTTTGGGCGGCCTGTTCCAGTGCTCGGTCACCCTCACATTAAAGAATTTCTCCTCCTATTCAGATGGAACTTTCTGTGTTTCCGTTTGTGCCCACTGCCCCTTCTTCTCTCTGCTTTAATATCTATATCTATATCTATATCTATATCTATCTATCTATCCATCTCCCAAATTCATCCTGAGACCACCCTGCTCTTCCTTCACCACAAAGCCATTGAGGAGCATTAGGGTTGATTCTCTGAGAGGCAGATTCATATTATTTTCATACCAAATTAGTTATGAGATGAAATACATGTTACCATTGAAAAAAAAACCCTCAAAATCTGGTCCCCAGTGCTAAAAACATTCTAAAAAAGAAAATTCCAGACTACTGGGGTTTTTTGCCTTTCTTTTTGACCATTTATATCATGTCTGGCACTTTGTTTCTTTTTCCATGACTCAAGTACCTCAACGTTATTATCCAACAAATAAACAAGAAAATTAGTACATTAAATTGATAAATGGACACTCAGTGTTTTCTTCAAAGGGCAAAACTTAGGGATGATGCAGACGAAATTTAATTGATAAAGCCTAATGACATCATGACTTTCCAAAGACAAATAATGGAATAATAATAATATGCCAAAACTGTCAGGCTGGATTGGGTCCATGGTGCATCTACTTCTACATCTCGTTGTTCAATGGAACAATTTGTTAGCACTGAACTGCTTTTCCCAATACAGCTGGAATGAAAAACTGGTTCACCATGCTCATGAAGCACACACGGCTCCCCAAATTCTTCATTACAATCTCTTTTTTTCAGAGTTTCTTTGAACCCTGGTTCCACTGTCAGCAGGAACCCGAGTGCTAACCGTAGGCTGTGTGAGAACCTGTTTGTTTTCCCTGGCCTTTTTAGCCTAACATTTAAATTGTGAGAAAAAATAAATGGGAATTTAATAGGTTCTAAGTGAGTCTAGGCGCTTAAATTTCAAAACTCCATTTTCTATCAGAACAGTTACAAGGACATAACACACCATTTTTCCCCTAAGACTGTTCTTTTGTACTTTCTCATCTAACTCTTCACAGCTGCCATAGCAAGCCTAAATCTTAGTGACAATTATCTTCTGAGGAACAAGGCTGTTACATTCACCTTACGCCAAACTTGCCAGCTGCAAAGCCCTCCCCACGTTTGCTGAGTTTTGATGTGGCTTCAATTGAAAAAGGACGAGCCCCACGAAGAGGAAATTGCACAATACACCTCGCACTTGGTGCACGGGCTGCTAATCTACAGCCTAATCCAGTTGATACATATGGTCAGGCAGTTGGGTAACTATCAGGGCACAACACCACCTTTCATCTCCTAAGGTAATGCAAAAGTTCTATCTCAAATCCAATTTAAATTGGTGCTCCCTTGAGCTCAAAGATAATTTCTCTCTAATCCTCTTCTGGTTGTCTATAGGGTAACCTTCAAAATCTCAGAAATGACACTAAAAAAGAAAAAAATAAAATGATCAAGTCGTAATTTTTTAGCACAAAACCCAGCTATTTTTCCTGGTGGCACTATGTTCCAGCTGTTATCGGATTCAAGAATTTTTCAGCTGCCTTGAACTCTGCATTTATTTTACTTTTCCAGATTTTTGCCAGTGAAAATACCTCAGCACTGCTTGAAGAGAAAATAATCTTGTCAGTTTTATTGTGCCATATCTGAGATGATGAAGGTCATGCTAACTACAAGTCTGTTCCAATTGCTGCAGGGGTTGGGTGAGGTGGGCTTTTTTTATTTTATTTTTTGGTTTTCCCCTAGCTCCTACCACAAAGTAATAGGGATTTTCCCCTTTCATTCATCTTGCCTTTTGTTGTTTTTAATCGACCACCCATCAGTGCCGAATTGCCTTGTAACTGTCTGCTGAGCTTTCATTTGACAGAGATAGCTGCTATTGTTAGCAGGAGCCTTCACTTCAGCCCATTTAACTTTCCTCAGTTTGACAGCTTCACAATAGCCACCTTCCATCTAAAGAAAACTGTGATTTAGTAGAAAGGGAATGTGGGACAACAGCCTGATCTGTCACTCAGTCTCCAGTGAGTTCTTTTGGCATAAAGTTCCCCCACAAAGCTGGAGGATGAAATACTACATGAAAATGAGACGGTCATGAGACATGTTCGGTTATATATTCTGGCAAAAAAATCTAAGCAGCAATCACACTTAAAAACACAGCCCTTTCCTGTCAGTAATACCCCACGCTGGGCAGCAAAATAAATATTTTGACTAATTCTAAATTTACTTTTTTTTTTTTTACTTACATTCCAGAGTACTACTTGACATTTTTTCCCCCCCTCTTTTATTCACCTAGTAATTGTTCTCAGATTGATCTACAAGAGCTCCTAGTGGAAACAATATGCCACAAGTAAATGAAAGCTTTCATTGGACCAGTCATTGGTCCTACTACGTGTAAGTTTATATGAAAAGATGTTGATGAATTAAGAGGCTGGATGTCCTCCCTCACCGACGATTAAAAAAGTCAAATTATAGCTGCTTTAGCACAGCCTCTGAATACTTCCCAGCTCAGCTCCAAGCTCAGCTTTCCTTTCATATGTGCTGCAGAAATACATTTTTAGCTGATTTTTTAACTGTTGTGAATTTATGCCTAATGCCCTTTTGCATTTCAGCTGAAAACTGGTTTTATCATTTGGCATAAATGACAAGCTGTAGACATCCCACTACTAGATTTCCAGGCACCATTTTTTTCCCCTAGCCAGTTAAGCAACATTATTTTCTTGTCCAAAATCTTCCTTCCCAGTTTGATGAATGCTCTCTTCCTAAAAAAACGTGTCCATAAAATTGAATTTGATTACCATAAAGCATAATTTGTTTCAGTCTATCAACATGCCTTCCTTTGACTCTCATTTAACTTCATGAGAAGATGCATGAGAAAACAGAGCTGGTAGAGCTGCGTGCTGCAAAAGGAACCCACCGAACCAACTTCTGCATTCACCTGAGAATCATTTCCTGGTGTTTGAAATGAAACAGTTACTTTGGCAGTGGTGAATAATCACTGAGTGACACACAAACTTTTGTTTTGCAGCAGCAAATTCAAAACTGCAGGAAGAAATTACCACGATTGTATGGAAAGGTGTGCACGGAGATGGAGACAGGAGATCAGACAACAGATAAACTCCAGTAAAAAGACAGATAATAGCTACTAGAGAGGCATTTATTGCCCAGAGTTCACTTGTGAGAGAGTCCCCACGAGGCTGCAGCTAGGAAGAACACCAGACTGCTCCACTGTTTCTAATTAGAGAGGACATCCTTCATTTTATAGCTCCTGTGGTCTAATTTGTAGAGAGCCATATCCCCTAAAGCTTTCTGTAAACCAAATTAAAACTCATTCCATCAAGGAGTTTCAGCAATATATGGTCTCTGATCACAATACATACTCATGGTCATGGAGCTGCTGCAGGCAGTCAGCTGGGGGTGCTGACTTTTTTTTTTATTTTTGTTTTTAATTTAATGTTTTTGGGTTTTTTTTTTTTTGAAGGAAACAGCAGATTTCTTCTAGGAGAAAAAACATTTTAAAGACCAGTGAATCTGGTTCTGTTTAAACAGTCATTCATGAGAAGGAACAGTACAGTCTCTCTCTACTGACTTTCCTGGTATTCTCTGACTTTTAATTAAATAATTTTTCTCCCCCTCTTTTTTTTTTAATTCAAGACACCTCAAAGCTTCAGTTGAACCAACATTGCTAGCAAAATTTTTTTCCCCTCTAAATTAAGAAAAAAAAAAAAGTTAGCTTAGGGCTTTCTGGAAGCCTTAAGACTCCATGAATGCTTTTGAAGTTTGCAGTCCCTTTTCAACCCAGAAAACATTCATATGATGTGCAGCAGTAACACAAACACCCTACTGGTCTTTAACCTCTGGCCAAGGAGAGGAAATTCTGCCTTTGTACCCATTCAGCCCTTGAGCCTCTATGGCACCACTATCAAAGTAGAAATTAGCTTTACAGTTCCTGTATGTGCCCATTGGAGTCCAAGGGAGAACTTCATTTCACACAGACGTCGAATGAGAGCGTGATGATTTCTGTCCCCTACAAACCTGCCTCGAATTTGAACTGGTTGTCTGAAGGCAAAAAGGATCCATCACATCCCAATGTCAGGGCTGCCTGTGCCAGCCCGAATTTACACCAAGGATTTGGTGTCACTGGGTGGTTGAAGCCCTCACACACCCCCAGTTCCCTGCAAACACAGCCCTGTCCCATCCCTGTGGGATCTGATGGGAGCACACAGCCCTGTGTGTGTGTGTCTGGCAGAGCTGCTTGTATCAATCAACGCCACAAACACCAAGTCGGATCCTTGTTTCCTCCCACGTGCAAAGGGACTCAGCTACATTTCTTCAAGCCAGATTTCAAGGAAGTATTTATCACAGCTGGTGTAATTACAGAATTACCTGTGAAAAAACCCCACAAAGGCTGAGGGATCTAATGAATAAGTGGAAAACCACAGCATAATATCAAACAAAATGTCTACAGTCAAAATATTCCGCTCGGTAAAGGTCACACGCTCCCTGCCTGGAGGAACAGCAGAGCGGGCTTTGAATGCAGGCAGGTGAGAGCTTTGCCCACATTATGTGAGGGGATTTTGATAAACATTCCAACCCATTTTGACGACGGGTGGCCAATATGGCAAAGTGGTTCGCTGCGGCTCACAGCGGCGGCTCGGTATTAAGAACTGACCGGTAAGGAATTGGATAGGCTGGCCCAAAATGCTGAGGGTTGTTAACCTGGAGTAGCCCCTGGAAATGGGATGCCCTGGGCTGGCACCGCTGCCAGGGAGAGTCCCCAGATCCCCAGGAGCTGGCTGCAGACCACTCCACTCTGCCTGCTCCTTTCTCCCCACTCTCTGTACTTCCCTCTTCCATTAAGCCTTTATCCACTCGTTTCGAACAAAACAAATATATTCACTGTTGTGTAAAGGCTCATCTACATTTCCTGTGAGCTATTTTCATCAGCAGTACTCTATTAAAGTTATTTCAAAGTAAACTAGAGAGAGAGAGAGAGAGAGCAGAGACTGTGTAGCACTATATCATGTGTCTTCTGAAACCAGTTAAATCTCAGCAAGAAGTAAAAAAAAAAAAAAAAAAGAGAGATCTATTTAAAACTAGATTAAGCTCAAGCTGCTAAAGCATAATAAATTGCTCTATTTTAACTGACTGAACTGTGCACACTTAGAATACAAGGGCATATTTCATTTGGGTTTATGCAATTGTTCAGTCTACTTTTCTACCATTTCACCCATCACCAGATGAGAGAACTTGTCAGGCAAAATTGTAGTTAATGATGTTTAATGGTGGCTAAGCCCGATAGACTTGTTTACTTCTTTTCTTCTTTTTTGTTGCTTTACTCTCGCTGAAATAATGAAAATATTACACGAAAAACTTCTATATTATTTGCAGGAAAAGCTTCCATTACCAATGCCAGGTAACATAAAGCTTTATCTGATTTATACAGCAATCTATATAAATCTACTTTTATGTTTTATTTGATTCCAGCCATTAGGCTGTGCTAGGAAGTAATTCTAAAATATATATCATAGTGGCAATTCACTGTACTATACCAAATTAATCTACATAAATCTATACCTGTGTGCAGGGAACCAGCATGGTAACATCACCAGGATGGAGGAGGGATGGATGCCAGTAATTCTACTTGGAGGCTTTCTAGGAAGTTCAAGCTTTCTCTAACTACTGGGCAGAATAGAAATGTCCACCACTGACCAAATCCCTCCATCTAAATTAACTGCTCCGTCATTAGCATAACTCCTACATTCTAAATTTCAGAATATGGAGCTGCATGTTAGGAGAGGCATTTCCTCTTTATGACTGATCTGAAGTCGGGGAGCTGGAGAACGAATGGGCTGTTTGGAACAGCACATCCTTTTAAAAAAACCTGTATTCCTTACAGATTTGAGTTCCTTACATAGCTGAAGCCAGTGTGCTGTGCACAGCTGAATGAGGCCAGCTGGCAAAGCAGGAGCATATCAGCCTTCTGACTGCTTTTCTTTTGTTTGAGTATTACCTCAGTGGCCGCACAACTAAACGATGTGAACTTGATGGGCTTGACTATGACCTCAGCTAAACTGAACAATATGAAGCTGGCACATCTGTAATCTCCGGCTTGCTATTTTTCAATTTATTTTTCACCTGATTCGCATTAAGATGTGGTTCAAATTTTAAAATAAAAAAAAAAAAAAAAAAAAAAAGGGCCCTTTTCTGCATTCCAAATCAATCAGCAAACGCTGCCATGCCAGAAGGCAGGCTTCATCTGCCTCTTCACACCACATTTGGTGGATCCCTGACTTATGAGAGCTTGATTTCTAAATGTTTATGCAGAAAGAAATGCTTTACACATCCGCTCCTTCTCAGATAGCCTACGGGGATTTCTGGCAATACTTTTTTTTTTTTTTTTTTTTTTTTTTTTTTTTTTTTTTTTTTTTTTTTTTTTTTTTTTTGCCTGCCTTCCAGTTTTTCTCCCCGTGGATACATAAAGTCAGAGTGACAGCAGGAGGAGGCTCAACTCGCAGCGAGCAGCATCCGTGCTTATTATTGATATTGACTACACGAGATAAGCCGGACATCTGTCTTTACTTTTAGCAAGTCCTACAAGGATAAACATGAACGTGAATGTGGGCTGCCCCATGGACAGTGCACTGGAGCTCTTTTATACTCCCAACCCATCGCCGGGCTCCCGTCACTTTTGTCTGAGCTACATTTCAGCCCGGGGTCACCAGAGTTCAGAACACAGTCAATTAATCAAATGGCTTCTATGAACATAACGCTGCAGTTCAATGAGGGTTTCCCATTCAACACAAGCACGGGAGTGAAAGCAGGAGGTTAATGTGAAGATAGCTAGGTTACACGTGGAGCTTTGAGCAGCAATCCTCGACCAGCCATCATCAGACAGCGCATTTTATCAGAGCAGTTATTTTATGTGAGACAAAAGAACAAACCCAGGATGTTTATGGCCTGATCCTGCTCTCAATAAAGTCAAGTCAAGCTCTTCTGTTGACTTATGCCCACTAGTTCGGGATCTTTGATCTTGGCAATAAAATTAACACAGCAACAGAAAACAACGGAGTCAGAAAAACCTCTCTCTTAGAATGGTCTGTGTTTACACTAAGGAAGACAGAGGATTCAAGTCTGAGGTGAAATAACTACTCCCAAGAGGAGGGGAGACCTGGATATGGGACTTGGTACCCAATACCCTGAAGTGATGGGGACAGGGCTGTTACATCAGTGCAACAGGTTTCCCTGTGTTGCATCAGTTGTATGAGGTGGCATATGCAAAGATGATGGGATCAGGTGGGAGTGGAAGGCCCAAATTCCTCAGTTTTGCTGCCCAAACATGACCTGTCAAACAGGGTGGGAAGCAGTGTGCTCAGTCTGCCAGCCACCCCTTCAGGAGAGCTTTTCTGCCTCAGCTTTAGAAAAGTGCTGGGATTCCGTTTCCTACCGTCCAACTCTTCTAAAAAAGGGGCTGAAAAAACCCTTCTAAGCAGTGTGAGAATTCTATTTGATGCGATAAAAACCAGTAAATGTATGTTTCTAACCACCGAGGACAGCAAGCTTTGGAGGGCTTAAATGGAAAAAAGCTAGTTTAGACTGAGCCAATTCTGGGCATTGCCACACATGTCAAACAGCACTTCACTTGACAAATGGTCCCAAAGAAATCAGTGGAGCTATTCAGGGGGTAACGGTGATGTTTGGTATGAGTAAGGAGATTAGAATCTGGCCCCTGCTTTATTTTCAGAGAGATTTCAAACATGTGCTTGTTCTAATTTTTCCCTTCCTTCTAGGATTGCTGGTATTCACTTGGCTCAGCTTTAGAGGCAGAGGGATGTGAAAAACAGCACCAGTTAAAAAAAAAAAATTATAAACTCCCTAATATATGACCAAAATAGCTTTTCCCCCTGTAAAATATGTGGCATAAACGAATTCCATAATGATGCTACGTGTTATAAAAGTTTTATTGGCACTCATTTGGGATTACCCACATAACTCACTCGTGAGTTCACTACTCGTGGGTAATGCACTCATCCCAAATGCATGCTAAACACCAGCTTATGTAAAAAGTCCTATTAGAGTTTAACAGAGATTAAACTAACAGATTTTTTTTTGTTTTTACAGAAGCCTCTTATAGTCAGAGGTCCACAGAAATTACAAAAACCTTGGTCTATAACAGGCAATGTTTTCATTAGGTTTATTCTAATCATCCCGTATTAAATTCTGTAAATTCTTAACCAGTGACATGCATATCCTCTCTGCAATTTCACATTTTTCCTCTCCCTAAGCACAACTTTGTGCAGTATCACAGACAAGTGACTACATCAAGAGAGAACACAGGCCCTGGTGTGAGGTCAGTACAAACACACAGTGTAGGAGTCCTTGCTTTAGCCACTCTGCCCTCTAAACTGAAAATGCAGGGAATGAATGGAAAAAAAAAAAACATTTTTTGTGTTTACAGACTGAGAGCTGAGACACAATTTCCTAAAGGTCACACAGGAAGTCCCCGTTAATGAAAATTAAATTCTCCTAAGCACCAACCTAATGCCTTAACAACAAATCCATCTTCCCCCAACATCTGTGTTCATCTCCTGTGCTCCATGCTCATTCCTGTTCCATTTGCACACCTCTCTCCAGCCCTGTGACATCATCAGTATCTGTTTTGACTTAAAGTTAGATCCCCCCCTGCACACCTGGACAAGGCAGCCCACGAGGAGCAGGGGTGAGGCTGTCAGGCAGTCTCTGCATCAGGAAACAACAGCTCAGTTCTGCACAATAACCATCACCAGGCACCCAAACTCGGTAACTTAGCCCAGGGCAATCTCACAAAGAGAGCTGCGACAGAAACAGGAACAGAGCTGAGGCTGGCTGGGCACAGTTAAGCTGATTTTCCTGTTTTCTTTCCTGCTTTGCCCTGTTTTCTCCTTTGAACATCTTCTGACTCATGAGGACGCTTGTGAGGACTACACAGGCAACATTCAGATCTGCTGTGCTGCCAAGTCCAACCCGAAATACCACCACCACCCACAGGAGCTGCTCTGCACACTTCTGTGCCTTCAACCACGCATCCTTCTTGGACAAAATTAGGGAGGATTTCTGTAGTTAATGTCTTTTTTTACCCCCTGAAACAAATGGAAAAGGGGGCAGAAAGACACCCAAAGTATCTAATTGTTTTCTCCAAGTAAGTATTTCCTCTCAGTATTCAGATGAGTGTTCTGTGACAATTTATGACCAAAACTAAAATTTAAGGCGATGTTTTATGGACAATATTTTTCTATTAACTCACATATGAGAAGAACTCTAAAACTTGGTATGGATTAAGGTTAACCCTTAAAAGAAGCATCTAAGATGCCATTACAGCAAAAGTTTGAAATGAAAGAAAATGCCTTGGTAATTTTCTAGGCATTTTGAGTATTAATGTCCTATAGTTATTTCCAAGGAAGGTGGAAACAGTAAATAAGGAATAAAACCCCTCCTTCTAATTTTTACAATGATTTCCTACCTAAATCCTACATATTTTCTTACACATATCCCTTGATTTGCAATCACTTCAGAGCAAGTAACTTTCTCTAAACCCTAAAGAACCTACCTGCTATTAACAATCTCAGCAGTGCCTAATAAAAAACCACTTAAGCACAAACTGTACTTAATTTATATGGTGAGTAGCTATAAGTTATCAACCCCAGAATCCTGTGCAGGAATTAAATATTCAGTTTTCCTTTACTAATTTGAGCAGGATTTTTTATCCCTCCATTGTGCAAGCTTGACAGTGGGGGAAAAAATGAGTCAAGTCAATCTTCCAGCAAGAAACTGTACCATGGAGGGTGCTGGGAGGAGGAGAGACACAGAGAAGTCAGAGAGGTAGAAAGTTTACATACTTTCAGAATATTCTCAGTTGTCAATACAAGAATAAACATGTCATCTGCTTTCACTGAACCCACTGGCAAAGCTATCAAATTGCTGAAAGAAAAAAGTATTTTACTATTTTTAGCCTGGGCAAGCCCGTTGCTGGAATGGACGAGAGCAGGAGTGGATTCTTCTGAATCAACAGAAGAGATCTGATCTTTGGATCAACACCAAGGGAAAGCTGTAGGATGGACAAACACACAAATACTTCTTGGAATATACTGGAAAAAAAACGTCAGAGGACTGGTCAGTCCAGGAAAGGGGACAGAAAGAAAGAAAGAAGGTAATAAAGCAATAATCTCAGGTCCTGCTCTGGAATTACCCAAAATCTGCAGTGTTTTGTAGGGATTTTAAGGAGAACTTCTAGAGAACTTAGGAATTAGGAGAGCAGGGTCAATACAGTTAAACTCTCAATAATCACTCTGTAATACGTACAAGGATCTTCCACCCTAGTGCCCAAGGGCTACCCCTGAACTTAGGACTGAACTTTTCAAATTTAAAAGGAAGGCAAGTCATTTGAGAAAATCTTCTGGGAAAAGACCTAAAAATAAAACTGCTTTTTTAACACTTGGGACCAAAGCTCCCCCCTCTTTCCTCCCTGAGACCCTCCATGAGCCAAACTTTGCCAAGAGGAGCATTTAATGAGAAGTTTTAAAGTCATTAGCCTGGCCATAACAGGGATGGGGAGGCTGGAGCTGGCCACACACGGAGTGACCAGGTTATGCAAGCAGCAAGAAAACATCCCAAAAAGTTATCCAAAGCAGTGTGGGAGCAGCACCCCTGGGCAGCCAGGGAAGGAGCAGGAATTCCCTGCACACCTCCGAGGCTGTAAGGCCGTGTCCCCGTGTGCCAAAAGGGTGTTTGTACCTGGAGCACAAATCTGTGACAGACCTACTGCACCCTGCTCAGAAACTTCGTGGGACTTCGGAGCACTGAATAATCTGCAGGTGAAAGCCCTGGATGCTTAATTCTGCACCCCTGCTTCATTCTGCTGACTTATTCTGTTCAAAACCCAGTGAAATTAACTGCAGTTTGAGTATCCAGATACTAAGTCTAAACATGTTTTTTTTTTCCCTGAGTACAAGCTCTGAAACTGTAAATTATTAATATTAATAATGGGGAAAAAATCTGTTATGTATAAAGAATGTAAGCAAACAGTAACAACCATTTAAATTTGTTAATCTGAGAATTTCTTTTCTCTGATTCTCTTTCATAAACAAAATATTTTTTTCATCAGGCAGTATTCATTATATTCATCCTTGGTGTAGTTACAAGGCAAAAAAATGTGGATTATTGATGAAATAGATCATAATGACTCTTTCCAAGCCATTATCATTTATCATTTAAATGTGTATTCAATGAGCTTTAATCTGCAAATTCTTCACGTTTGGGAGAAATTATGATTTAACAGATTCATTGTGTTTGCTTTATTCTTTTTTTTAACACAATGCATGGCACATGTTCCGCAGGCTACACATGAAGTAATTTTACCTATCAGAATGGACTTTTTAAAAACTCACTAGAGAACAGCAGCTGAATTTTAAGGCCTCCAGTCTCCAGAAACACAACAGTGCTGGAACACTGTATCATTATACTAATAAATGAGCCCTGCAAAATCTTCATAACTGGTATGTTGGCCTTTCTTTCTGGAAAGTCTCAGTCTCCCATCACTTCTAAGGACAGCACCTCAACCAATCACACCCCAGATTTCAACTGTATAAATTTTCTCCTCACTCCTAAACAGGTACTTTTACTAGTGCCTTGTATTAGGCAAACAAAATCAATGAATGCTCTCTCCTTGGTATTAATCAGTCTGAGTTGTGTACCATACATTACCAGGGACTCAAGCAACATCAGTCCTTGAGTGGGTTTTTTTTACACTCACAAGAGTCAATTAATAATAAGAAGAATAGTGGTTAACACTCTGGCTAAAGTAGAAGACCGTGGAAAGTTCTGTCCTTTGGAGAAGGAAGGTGATATTGGACTTTTAGGTTGGTGTTTGAATAGCTGCACAAGTTACAAAACTGCAAGAAATGTCAGCAACTGGCAATACGTGAGCTCGAGTTTTGGCTACAGCAGATTATTTCCATATCTAGATTATACATAAGTCACTTAACACCCGTTCTTACTCAAGTTTTGAAGTTTCCTTAAGATCCCCCTGAAAGGGACCTGCTCTCTCTCTGAGCACACTCCCCTTGTCACCAGCAGCTCTGCTATCTGCTTTGAAAGACACGATGGGTAAATGCAGACAAGCTCACCAACCCACAGCTCAGACCATCCCCTGCTTGTGATCTCCTGGTCCTCCTTGGCATCATCCCTGACTGCTGGATGGTGGGAAGGCTCCCCAGCCAGGCAGGCACGAGGAAGGATGCCAACAAGGGCTCTGAACTATTCCTGCAGCTCTATTCTATTCTATTCTATTCTATTCTATTCTATTCTATTCTATTCTATTCTATTCTATTCTATTCTATTCCATTCCATTCCATTCCATCCCCTCCCCTCCCATCCCCTACCATCCCAA
>VXBN01003318.1:348159-358721 GCA_013397395.1 Sinosuthora webbiana | reverse complement strand
ATTCCTATCCCCATTCCTATCCCCATTCCTAGTCTATCCCTATCCCTATTTTTATTTCTATTCTATTCATGCCTTTTCTATTTACAGCAGCCTGCTCTGAGCAGCTCCAGGGTTCTGACACGGAGGCAAAGAGACGTGCACATGACTGACAGATGTGCCAGGATTAGTTAGGCACTGTGGCCTCCCGAACATCTGCAAGACCCTGCGCTCCTCCTGGGGAGGCAGCCAAAGCCCTGCTGCCCTGGAGCAGCTGGGAGCTCACCGAGGCACCAGCAGTGTGCTCCGGAGTGAGGAGGCTCTGCCTGCCCCGGGAGAGGAGCTCTGACCACCCTGAGGCCATGCCTGCAGGCAGCCGAAAGGAATGACAGCGCTGAAGGCTTTTCTCATTATCCCTCACAACCGCTGTAATTCCACAAAAAAAAAAAGCCCGTGGATGGCTGTGGCAGGAGCGCTGCACCCTGCCCACGTGAGGTGCACGGGGGGCACTTTCATTCTACCCCCAAGCATGGTTTGCCCCGCGCTCACACACTAATGAATTATTCACAGATTTTCCTGAGGACAGCTGACTTCTCCCTTAAACGCCAAGGATTTTCAAGTATTGAAAGATAGGCGTCTAAAAATAAATAAAAAAAAAGGAATCATCTGTTGGGTTCAACACAAAACAATCTTCACATAAAAGGAAGTATTTTTTAACGGCACACATCTACTTTATGGCACTGGTCTCTTAACTTCATGCTTATGAGTTAAGGAAACAGCCCCTTGGTGGATTACTTTTCATAGTTTGCTCAGTAATGTGTTTACAAAGCCATTGTTGCAACGAGATGCTTATATTTTTTTTGATATACAGTCTGCACTACAACAGTACATCTTCAGAGGTTTCATGCTTATTTCAAAAACCCATTTAAATGGTTCTTTACCTGCCCTCCCAGCAAAACACAAGTTTATTGCCAGACACTCCAGGGCTCCATAGTCCAGCCTGACAGTAATTAAGGCAGAATTAGTGGTGTTTTGCAGGAAATGGTAGCAGTGGCAAGTGTAGAGCTGGATGGGCCAAATCCATCTCTGACAGCAACTCCTCTGAAGTAACTGACTTACTCCAGGAATTAATTCGACACTGGAAATTTCAAATAATGGCCTCTATTTTTAACTGTCTGAAGCACGTAACTCAGAGCCTGAGAAATGTTAAGTGGCTTTTATTTTCCCTTGTTAGAAGAAAACTGCTCATCTACTCACTCTCCTTCTACTGTGTATCGAGTGTCTACTCCAGAAATGGGGGTTTTGTTAAGACAAAATTGCATTATTTGTTAAGATAATATAATGCATCATTTCAATGCAACCTGCACTTGCTTAATGCTTATCTGCCTTGATAATGGACACTATTAGTGATAAGCAGTCCTCTAAACCATGCAGTGAACAATACAAACCCCATTAAGCAAAATTTTGGGTTTGTAAACCTCATCATTCAAAATTTTGTGTCAGTAAACATCCTCAAAATTTCCTCTGATCCTGCTGGATCATCCTCTGTGCTGCACCAATATATAACAAATCAGTACAGTCAGAAGAAAACTAAAGGTAGTATTTTTCTGTGAGGGCCTTCTTCTTGAACTTAAGGCTCCAAACACACTCTTGGGATTTGGACACCAAGCTTTGGCAAAACAATCTCTTCCAAAAATTTATCCACAGCTCTTAAATTTTCACCTAGCTCTATATGGTACCTACAATCCAGTCTGATTCTGCAGCAGTTATCTAACTCTACAGAACAGCTAATCCTATTCAACACCATTTGTCTACTAAGAAATATTCTTCTCCTGATATGTAAAATCTACATTTTTATGGGTTTTGGTGTGTTATTGTCTGTCAAGAAGCCAGCAATCCCTACCAGGACTCTGGAAAGATAGATCTAGCTGCTGCTAGGATGCAGCATTCCCCTGTGGGATGGGGACTTGTTCTGTTCCTTTATGACCTTGGGAAGGTGAGCAGGACCCTCAGGGCATCCTCAGGACCCTGGGGAGAGTGAGGAAAGCCACAGCTTTACATGACACAGTGTTCCAAACTGATCTTCAAGATTATTTGATTTTGGGATGATGGGGATTCCTGGATAAAGGGAAAAAGAGCAGGAAATCCTTTAGGTGACCCTCAGCAGCCTCTCCCTTCAGGCTACAGCTGCATTCTGCTCTCCATGGGGAAAAAAACCAACTTAACCTCCTTTAGCAGTGAAGGACTTGCACTATTATCTCCCTCTTGACTGTTGCATTGATTAGATTGGAAAATGAGTAACTTTTATCACATTTGATCTGAAACAGCACTATCTAGCTTATGTTTATCCCTTTCCATCTACAGAACAGATAATTGCGTGGATCCTTGGGAGTCAGACGAGACACTGTGATGTCTCTTTTGATCCCTGGTGTCAGGGTAAAGGAGAAGAAAATAGAAAGTTAACCTGTGATTTAACACTGGCCACTGTCTGGCTCCTGCTGCCAGTCTGATCTGGGGGGGTTCAGACCTTTGCAAGTGCATGTCTGGCTCCCTTCTCACCACACAGGTTCTCTTGCTGCCACCTCAGATGTCAAGAGCCTGCTGGATTCAGCAGCATGGCCTCTGAAATGCAATAGATTTTTGCCTAAAAAAAAAAAAATCAAGTCACAATTTTTTTGGGTTTTGCTTGTTTGTTTGTTTTTTGCCTTTCATTTCTCTCTTCCTTTTTTTTTTTTTTTGTTTGGTACAGGGAAAGGCAGATTATTTCAATTAAGAGCCTGTCACTGACATTTGTAAGCAACCTTTCTTCAGTTCAGTGCAGCAGTTGCAGTTTTAAGTTTCTCCCTGCTTCTGTCAGGATCTAATTTTCAAGGCCCGTTGCCATGGCAGCGAGTTGGAATTTTAATCCAGTACTAAAGGTCAAGACAGGTCACCAGTTTCAGTTCCTCTTCAATCTCCCCATAAGGAGCCACAAAAAGAAGCTGAGATAAAGGTCTGACCTAACAAAAAATTCCAGTCTAGCACACAGCCAGACTTGGAAGCTCTGTGATTTGTATAGGCTTTCGAATTTGTCTGGGACTGCTGAAATTCACGCTAAATCAAACACGGGCAGCGCTGATTCGCATTCCTCTCTCTGCAGAAAAAGCACATCCGTGTCCTCAAAAACACAGTTGCGTGCATTTAAATAAGCAGGGACACCCAAAAAGCAAATACTCAGTAGAGAGTCTAAGAGGTAAAAAGCTGTGAAAGCAATCCCCTCATGACTGCAGACGTTTACAGCTTCTGCAGACTCAGATGAGCCCGACAGCTGCGCTTACATCTTCCTTGACAATATGAGGTGGATGAGTCAACATCTCTCTTTCAAAACCTGCAAAGATCTTTCTCGTGAAGCATTTTGACTAAACAAGACCTTCCAGTAAGGGACAATTTCGCTGCAGCTCAATCACTTCCTCCTGTGTTTCCACAACACGGATATTAATTAAACAGTTGGTCTGTACCTGCTGAAGTAAGGCTATAGACATCTCCCTCCTCCTCCTGGGCTGCATCATTTTCTTGGAAAGCTGCATTTTGCAGCATTAGGGAAGTCTCAAAACGCGTTTTCCTGAGATGTATGGACACAAGTGAGCGAAGCAGCTCCTCCTCTGGGAATGTGAAGCAGTAATTAGCCCAGCAGCGGGGAATAATTTTCCTTTTTCCGTCGTTCAGGAGGATGCATTTGTGAGGTACAACTACTCTGAATCTGTGGCTCCAAGGGCTGTCCAAGGCAGAGGATAATGCACTGAGCGTGGCCTAGCCCCGTGGGGTGTTGTGAGAACTTCACTTCATAAAAAATAAGCCTTCTGGCCAGAAAATTGATAGGCTTTGGAGCCCTGCTGAGCCCTCTGCCCAAAGGATAATAGAAGCAATAGAAGTAGCAATAGATGTTCCTCTGGATAGAGACTGTGAAGCTGAGAAAAATGTGGTGGATTATTGGGCTTGTCAGAGGGATTCAGAGGAAAGATGCAAAGGATTAAGTTGGAATATTAGGAGAAGTGGCTGTTGGTCTTACCTGGGGTGTTTAGGACACAAATTGGGAGTTTCAAGCCCACTGTGGCATTATGAATGCCAAGCTTCCTGGCACAATCCACTCTTCTCTCAAACTCATCACCCATTTCCGATTATGACTATTTTGCAGCACGGTGCAGATGAATCTGGGTGACAATTTTCTCTGTCTCAGGCTACTTAAAAGTCTACAAAGCCAGTAAGCCATGACAGGGAGAATGAGAGGGACTGGAGCAAAGGGCATCAGGAAGAAAAAAGCCAGAGGGAAAAATGGCTTGGTTCTGGACCCGGAATTTACTGACAGGTCAGAGTTAAGAGGAAGGGAGCATGGCGAGGTCCAAATTACGGCAGCCAGAAAGCCAAGCAAGAAGTTCATTTGTATGTCTTTTATCAACAAGTGTGCGGGTCACAAAACAAACGGGTGGGAGAGGGACTGACCGAGTGCGGTGGCTTCCTCTGCTCTGCCCCGATTTACATTTTCGGATTTACTGGGGACATTTGTTTTTCCCAATGGATCTTTGAAGTCGCGCTGAAGTTCGGAAGTGACTCCATCCCACAGAAATGTAAATTGGGAGGTCACTCTGAGACTGGCCTCAAGCCATAAAGGCACAACACATGCTGCTGCCCACGAAAAAAAAAAAAAAAAAGCTCTTTAAACTCAGGGAAACCCGTGGCAGATTTGCAGTCTAACCACCTCCTAAAATGGGAAGTGATACGCAGCGGACAGGGAGATACATCAGGAATCCAAACGTGTTACAGTGTGTCGTTTACCTCTCTCTATTAACGCTGACATTTCCGTGGTCGCAGTTCAGCGCCTGCGTGCACTTGGCAGTGACACAGGAGCGCATCCTGCCCGGGAACAAAGTATTTCAACCGCCGCTCGTTAGTTAGGGCAAATAAATGTTGAATTTTTAATGGGGGTTATACGGTATCAGAGGAAATTCAAATGGTTCAGCGCTCACTTGAGTTGCAAGCAGCAATGCTGGCAAGGATGCAGTTGGTTAGCCCGTTTCAGGCAGTCTTAAAGGCAGTTAAGCCTCTGATAGGCAAGAAAAATTATTAAAAATTGATCAGCAAAATATCACAGGATTAATTTAGTGCGGTTCCCACGATTTTTTAAACTGATTTATAAACATGTCAGGAGAAAGAGATCGTGGAAAAGAATGTATTAGGAAATAACTTTATTTTGACAGGGAGGTTAAACTGTATGTGAGCCAGCTGAATAATGAAAACAAATTAAAAGTCTAATTTAGAAATGATTTTGAATAATGGGTTTATCTTCCAAGATACAGGGCTTTTAATTATGACACTGAATTTTCACATCAGCTGAAATATTTTGCAAGTTTGCTTCTAATGGCAACTGTCCATAGGAAACACTCGTGTATTTTATCCCAAATTACTTCATCCTTTGCTCAAAAGGCAAAGCCTGCAGCAGTGAGGAACAAAACAACAGTCCTGACTATCACTGCTTCAAACCCAAGAACTCACAAGGCAAAAGGAATCAAAGAAAACTTCCAGCTTACAAAAGGAAACAGTAAATATGAAAGATGAGTGACATTCCTCAAAAGAGAGACCCTTCTATTTCCATCCGTTTGTCCCTTTCATACAGTGCACTGGAGCTCTCCAAAGATTAATGGAGTTCCAATTACATGCCACTGTTGTTTCACTTATCATAATTTGTACGAGGCCCTTGTAGTCATGACTTCCCCAGTTCACCCAGAGGGAATATCTTTGGAACTTCCTACTTCTAACAGACAGTTCAGGCTGGCCACGTGAAGGTAGGCTGTGAAAAACAAGCTGGCTGTCACCACTGCAGGCTCAACTGGTGCCCTCACACTTTGTTATGGTCAGCTAAAACCTGTAATTAGCAACACAAACATTTCTGTGTGTTACACCTGGGCTGCATTGTGGCTGCAACACCGATACAGAGTTGATACATAAATAGAAACCTGCTTCCTCTGCCACTTGGAGATGAATTTTACATTTTTGGTTCCTGGTACGTTTTTGGAAATTATGCATGAACACTGAATGAATCCTTTTTTTTTTTTTTTTTTTTTTGCTGCTGTTGTTTTTTTTAAACTGATTTCTTTCCAGGTTAAGAATTCATCAGCGCTTCTTGATTTGAACGTTCTGAATAGTTCTGAATAACAACATTACTTGTTGTTGCAATATCCAATACTTGGTGTAAAATCCTCTTGATGTCTGATTACTCTTCATAAGGACCTCATGCTGATTCATTTCAAACCGTGAATTACCTTTAATTCATAGCTTGCACATGCTGCCAAATTTTGTTTTCTGTGTTCCCAGGTGGCTGTCCCTGACACAGAGGAGATCTTCCAAAAAGCCATTAGATACTTATGAAAAGTATTTAGATGTCGAGAAGCACATTTCCATTTTCAAACACGCTCCCATCAAGTATGATGATAATATTTGGGATTAGAAAAGTACTGGTATTTATTTGAATTTTTTTTTTTGGAACTGTGAAGTGAAATCCTGGCCTAACTGAAAGCACTGCTGAACACCCTTTAGGAAAATCCTGGCTGAAATATCACAAAACGATATTTTTTTCAGCTGCCTGCTTTAGTTTTAATCTCACTCTATTTAGCTGCTCTCTCACCCCCACACAGGTTGTGTATCATTAAGTATGATGGATAACAAAAACTCCATAAAAGATAAAACAAGCTGATTTTGTCCGATCCATAAAAATTTGCTGCTCTAAGTTTTTTAATGGCTTCCGGTAGCTCACTGAGCCCATGAGAAGGGCCTTTTAATACTGTATTAATACAGTAAGTATAGGAAGTAATTTTATGACAGGGGAAGAGTACCATTATGATTACATTCTTCTTTTGAGCTAGGCTTTTATGGAAACTGCCCAAGACTACTCTGCAGCGTGATTTCGAAACACAGGATGTGCTTGATTAAAAAGGTTCTGGGTGGTTTCCAGCTGGACAAAGGCCAAATGCTAACAACCAAAACAGAACAAAAGGACTGGATGTTTGAGGATGACATACTTGCAATGGCAATTATATAACAGAAACCCAAGTCATGAGCTGAGTCCGTCCCCTCAAATTCATGGGAGCTGACAGAAAATCCTTTGCAGTGCAATTGGTTGCACCTTATCTGTTCCTGCTTACTATGCTGCAAAATAAACTAATCAGAGCAGACTGGCTGAAAACTGACCACGCCATGCCCAGCGGAGATTTACTGTGAATTTCAAATTACAGAAAGGGAAAAACAAGTTGCTGCGGTTTTCCACGGTCAGATTTCAGTTGTAAAAATTCACCAGGCACACACATGTGCATGCACATCGGTGTTCAAAGTTCTGTTTTCAAGATTTTTGAGTGTAACTTAGGATCTGAGGTAATTATAAGTACATGTTCTCACGTACAACATAGATGCAGAATTTAGACACAATCCCAGCTACTCTATTCCCGTTTTACCCTCTGCACTGGGGATTGGGTTTATTCAGCATGTGGATGTAACAAAGTATATTGAAACATTATAAAAAGGGATGAAATTTGTATTTCAGAGAGCTTTACTTGGACAAGAAGCCATGCTTCTTGCATCCCCCTACAACAGCAGCCCATTGGTAAATGAATCCACCCTGCAGTACGTCACCCTCATTTTTCCCCCAGAAATGTGCACCTGGAAAGTTAGATTGCAAAAATCATACAAAAATCAAACAAAGCCAGTGGAATCTACAGAACTGTCACTAGGACCAATGTAAATGGAAAAGATAATTTAAGTTTCACTTAAATTGCACACGAACTTGAAAAAGTTGGGTAACAGCTAGAAACAAATCCAGATTAAAAGGACTCCAACAAGGCAGACAGATGAACAGAGTCATGTTCAGCCAGATTTGATCAAACTGAAATATGGATGACAGATCCTATTGACAAAATATGTAATCGGTGGGGGACAGAGTTTTGAAGTCAGTGAGACCACACTGTGTGGCTGAGAGCACAGCAACAGATGTTGCCGGGGATAAAGCCGGACTGTCATTTCACTCACACACTCCAATATCCCCCAACCCAACCAGCGTTAGAAAGCCTAAATCCCCCTTTATACAACTGCAATCTGATAAACACTCCATCATTAAAACACACAATGGCTGCAGGAGCTGTCTGCCTATCTGGGTTTGTTTGGACTGCACCATCCAGCTCTCCTCGATTCCATTTCTGCCCCACTCCTGCTTTAATTTCATTATGTGCTCAAGTGCTGCAATTCCCCGTGAAGGTGGTGGTAACTGCACACACAGATCTAAGGAAAACACATTGGCCTTGTAATACCAAACCTCACAGTGGACTGCCTTCTAACCTCCCAAAGCCCTGTGGAAATTCTTAGAAGCTGCCTTAACAATTTTTCTGCAGTAAAAGAGAAAAAGTGATAGTAATGGGTTAGCTGATCTTCATTTGGAAGCTAAAAATAAAAGTAGCTTTATTGCAGCTCTGATCTCTCATGTGTAAAATCTATCACCCACCGTAAGAAGGCAGTTCATTGCAGCAGAAATCTGATTGATAGTACTGGAACTTTAGATCAAGCAGCAGAACAGAGAACAACTGGTTCATAAAATGTACTCAGTGTCTTCGGGTTTTATATCAGGCTTCCTATAGAGAGCTTTGGTACCATTAAATGCACTATATACCACTGAGCTCTGAAGCACTGTTCTTTTGAAATTCAGCTTATAACTATAAACCATGATTGACAAGTCTATTACTGTTGGTTACAAACTATTGAAATATTGTCTTTTATGGTACACTCACTAAAATATTTTTCACAGTGGAATCCAAAGACATTTGGTTTTAAAGAAAAATAATTTTAAGATGCAATAATATTTCTTTCCTTTTTTTTTTTTTTATTCTTAAGGAATGGACTTGATGTTACATTTGGAACAGTTTGATGTTCTGAAACATGAATGCACCCCGTTCTGTTACCAAGAACTGTGGGTACAGTTGGCTAGAGTCTTCCCAAAAAACCAAGTCATTACTGGAAACCAAACAGCAAAGGGCAAAAATTAATTTGTCACTAAGTTTAATAAATAAATGCTATTCCTGCAAGTTAATCTAAATACCATTAGCATTCCTAACCAATTCTCATTTAATCTGAAGAAAAAAAAAAAAGTATTTAATTTTAAAATTGGATCATTCGCTCAGCCACAATTTTGTAAAGGTTTACTCAACCAACTGCCTTTGAATGAATACTTCCATGGCTTGAGTTTATGAGTAAAGAACAGGACCTCCAGAGCCTGCTGAGTGACATCAACAGATTCAGCACCCACATCTGCTCCAGTCCTGCATCTCCCACGCAGTCACAGACACATCACTGAACTCCAACAGGCTCTTCTGTGTGCACAAATTTGCACCAGGGAATCAGTACATTTAAATTCATTTTTAAGACCTGTGTAGGTACATCCACGTTGATTTTTCTTCCCCTATAGGGATTTTTAAAATTGTGTCTTTGGTAGATTAAGGGCAACCAGCAGAAAAAATTTAAATGAACATGTTGTATTTACACAACTGTCAGTTAAGCTAGTGCTGTTCTGCGTTCAGTACCTCAGAACACTTAACACTACAAAACCCAGCAGCTCTGAACTGAAATCAGACCCACACATTTTCATAAGTATAAAACAACAGCCTACTGTTCAAAGTTGCTATTTAGCTCCAGTTTGCAAAGTAGAGAACCTGGGATAAAAGTAAAAGACACTTCAGTCTCCACTCTACTGCTATCCTAGTGCAGTCTTACACCAGAGAAGCACCAAAGAAAAATGGTTTAACACAATGGAGAATTAGCTTTTTCACAATTTTCAACTGTCATATTTATGTATCATCTGTGATTTTCAGCTGCTTCAAAGTGTATGAAACTCAAGACCAGCTTTTCAACACCAGCCAGCAGAATCGTTCTGTATGATGTGTTTTACTCTCTCTCACTGTATGAATGTAAAAATTCCTGCATCATCTGTTCATTGGGTTGCATTTTCTATTGTAAGAGGCTTAGTATCTGATGAGAGAAGCATAAAATTGATTTAATTTTGGCAAGCTGTAGAACTAAAATCAGCATTATTTCTGCTTAATAAACTCATCTTTCACACATACCTCTGTAAGCTAATGCTTAAAAAGAAGAAACAGTAATAAGCACTGGAAACATAAAACTGGTTTATGGCTAATTTTTAAGGACTACAGAGAACACCTGAACACCAGGACAAGATTATGAGCTGAGCTTATTTGGAGAAATAAGCTCATTCTTTATGATAAATTTAAAATGAGATTTAAAGCTGGAAATAATAATACTTACGACTTTTGTGGCACTGACTTAGTTGCAACTTTCCCTGCTGGATCACTCCACTCTGCAAACAAAGGAAACACATTTTCAAATGTCAAAAGATTACTGTAGAATTAAAATGCACCCAAAGCTGTCAGCCCATCTAATTATACTTGGTTTCACAACATGCCACAATGCATAACATGTAATAAAAATGGAACTGATCTGCCTTAGCACCGCAGAAATTAATTTTTTTGCCTTTGTTTTAATGACGTTAAGCAGACAAA
>VXBN01003318.1:321069-348138 GCA_013397395.1 Sinosuthora webbiana | reverse complement strand
GAAACCCAACCCTGACTGTTAGGACTGGGATGATAGAGACCTACTTTGTACATTGTATCCTGAGGTCAGATGTTGGGAGTCCTACAAAGAAGAACACACAAAATGTCAGCATTAGTTAAACAAGATGAAGAAGGTAAGATGTATCTTGGCTCGCTGGACTAAGGGCACTGGCGTTACACAAACAGGGAAGGAGATGGCACGGGGAAGGGATCATGGGATTGTTAAGGCAGCACCAGTGACATTAGTTTAAAAAAGCATTAACTGTGGAGACAGAGCACCACTGAGGGACCCTTCAGGAGCGTGTCCTCAGCTGCTGTAAATCTCCATCCCCCCTCCAAGGAGACACCGCACAGATTTACACCCGCAGCAGCCCAAGCCTTCCCCAGGCTTGGCCAGGGATGTGCAGCTCAGAACACAGCAGGGATGCAGCTAGGCATTAAATCCAGCGCCATTGCCTTTCTTCTGTCTGATCTCCCTGCCTGGAAAGCTTTTATTGGTAGTCGCTGGTTTTTATTTGGGCTGTGACACACGGGATTTGGTGAAGACGCGGGGAGCAGATCTTCACCTGGTGGAAATCGCTCCAAGCCCAACGAAATCAATGGAAGTGCAACAACTTAAAAACCAGCAAAGAATCTGGCTTGCAACACCGAGTGTGCTAACGCCAGGATCCTCGTTGGCTCACAATAACTGAGCTGTTTCCTTAATGTCACAGTGTTTTCTGGCTCGGTTTTTTCTCTAGGCTCTGTAGTCCACAGTGATTGTCATCAGCTTTCCTTCCAAGCCGAGCCTGATCAGTTGAAATTAAGGTGTTATTTACAACCTCATCCTACAGCCAGGCACTGCTTTGCTGGAAGTGTTAGTTCTGTAGGATGTTAAAGTCATTAAAGCCCTCGCTGCACTTCCTCTTAGGGCATTATTAGTTCCTAATATTATATTGTGCTGTCAGTCAGTCCCTTGTGAAGTAAATAATGCCCTGAGAGTTAACATGGCACTTTAAATTTGAATGTCAAAGGGATAAATTGTTTTGATAAGTTCCACCTCTTTTATCACGCTTTTTTAAATGTATGCTTCTCATGAGAATACCTTTATTTTAACAGCTAAATTGGGAACTTCTAACAGTGCCCCTCTCTGGTTTATACGGCTGCACAACCCAGACATATTATGTCCTAGATGTGTAATTTGGCCAGCCATAATTGATTTAAAGTGATGTTCTAAAGAGACACTTCTGTTCTATTTTTTTTAAAGACTAGCAAACATGGAAACATTTATGGGCTTGCCTATTTCCTGCAATGCCAGCTCAAAAAAAAAAAAATCTAATTTATATTTTTTGTTGAAGCGATACGGTCAAGAATTTTAGGATCAACATTTAACATGCCCAGAAATCAACTTTGATGTGGATCTTAAAAGTTCAAAGGCAATTTGATAAAAACAGAAAAGCAACCCCAAAATTTTAGCTTCTCTGGACCTATGCTTACACTGCTACCAATGGAGACAGTGTCAGTCTGCAGGACTCAAACCAGTTTCCGTAGGGCTCATCAGAAAAAGAACACTAAATTAAGAGATGGTATAAATTAAAAAAAAAAAAACAAACAACCGAAACCAAAAGCTTCCAGCAGGTAAAAACTTGTATTCACACAGTTCACCTTAAAGGGTTCAACTGACTTTTACCCAATTTGCAATGAGGATTAAGCTCTTGTAATTATGAGCCTACAAGAAAGATGGAGAGGGGTTTTCTACAAGCACATACAGTGACAGGAAAAAGGGAAATGGCTTCAGACTGAGAGTAGATAGATAATAGGAAATATCCAAATAAACCTAGATATCAGGTTTAAATCAGATGTTAGGAAAAAATTCTGTACTGTTGAGGGTGGTGAGGCACTGGAACAGGTTGTCCAGAAAAGCTGTGGATGCCCCATCCCTGGAAGTGTTCATGGCCAGGCTGGATGTGGCTCTGAGCAACCTGGTCCACGCCAAGGTGTCCCTGCCCAAGGCAGGGAACAGGGTGAAACCAGATAATCCATGAGGTCACTTCCAACCCAGGCCATCTTCTGATTCAATGACTTCTGATGCTTCACACTGCAGCAGGAAACTGCAGTGACAGTGGCAGTGCGAGGGCAGTAACGATCTCATCCCATTAAAATAAGACATTCTGGGCACTGGCTTTGGTTCTGTTTAAGAAGCCACAGATATTGCTAATTTCATTTCTTTCCAACTAAGCATGGTGGCTGTATTTCAGACAGGGGAAATCAGTCAGGGCAAAATCACATTCCAGCTTCTAAACCAGGATATGATTGCTTGAACTGTAATGTTAAGCAGTACCAGTTTCAAGCAGTAAGTGGGGAAAAAAACGTCCATTTCAAAATTTTTCATTGCATAAATAATAATAATGGAAGAAAACCAAACAAAATATATTTCACTTGATGTGGAAAGACCTCTACAACAACATTAAAAAGCTCACTTTGCTTCCACTGGGTCTTCTGCAGCTTTAAATAAGCAGCTCCACTAGTAGCAACAGCCTGATTGGGAATTTCCAACTAAAAATAGCATCAGAAATTTTTAAAAGTGGGACCAATTACAAAAATAAACTCTCCAGCAAAGAGCACTCAACAGAACAGAATGCTAATCAGGTCACTGGTAATAGCCCACTTGTACCTTGCTTGGGATAGAAAACTTGGTCTGCTCAGCCTTGCCAGGAGTGTGAATAGCAGTGAGAGGAGGAGGCCAGGAATGGGTCATCTCCTAGGGAAGAAAGAAAAAGTTTAGGAAACAAATTCATGTACACAAAGAAGGAAGAGAGCTAAAAATGGTCACATCTGCTCCACTGAGCCCGGAGCTGCAATTGCTCAAGGAATCAACCCCAGCACCTCACACCCTTAGGCTGCAGATGAACTCCTTAACGACCCCACAGGCAGGATTTCCTCAGAATGAGAGTGAGGACAGGTTTTACTCGTGAAAATTGTGACCATCCATGTGTCCATCAGAGGGCAGCTGGCTGCACCTCCGTGGTCAGCCTGCCAGGCTGTACGAACAGAGCACAGCCCAGGCAGGAAGGGGAGCCCTCCTGTACAGCCCTGGGTGCAGCCCTGCAGGGGAGTGGCAAGATGCAGCCCTGACTGCAGAGTGGCAAAATAAACATAGAAAGCTCTGGAATGGGCTTGCATGAACACCTGGTGTAGCAGAGAGCAGGGACAGCACCACAGCATCTTCTTGTGGCATTGGCATCTTCCCGTGGTAAGCAAAGTCACGGCCTCAGGGCACTGTTGGCTCCACTTTAAAACGAGGGACTGAGAAATCAGGTGCCTCGCACAGAGTTACCCAGAAAGTCTGTACTTAACCAGGAAATCCAAGTCTCCAGTGAAACCTGCCAGACTGTCTAAGCAAAACCCACCCATTTTCTGTATCAGTGAGTTTATTGATCATTTGTACACTCATGTCCCAATCATCTTCTAAGAAACAACCTGGGTGCCCATGGCTACCAGCCACCAGCAGAAGAGCAGTGCACATCTGCTCCTTCCCCTGCAGGGAACTGCTGCCCCAGTGAGCCCAACAGGAGCACACTGGGGCTTGTGCTTGGAGCAGGGGGGACAAAGTCACTAAAACCAAGGAACTGCACAAGTGCTGGCTTAGGCAGAGC
This sequence comes from Sinosuthora webbiana, assembly GCA_013397395.1. NCBI lineage: Eukaryota > Metazoa > Chordata > Aves > Passeriformes > Sylviidae > Sinosuthora > Sinosuthora webbiana. The sequence goes on along the minus strand of VXBN01003318.1, from coordinate 344,504 downwards.
TTGTAAATGCCCTTCTAATGAGTGTGTTTTATGGGAGACACCGCTTCTTTCTCACTTATCTTTGTTTTTAATTTGATAAATATCCAGAGAGGCACTAATAGCTGTCCCTGGCATTCTGTCGTATCTTTGTCTTGGTTGTTTTTCTTTGCCTAAAAAGCTCAGAAAGAATGCTTTCTTGAGACAAGGGAGGCAAACAGCAGAAGAGCATCCAACCTCAAAAATCCTATGTGCAATCAGCTGACTGCAGTAAACTACACTTCCCAGCTGCTCAAACCCAGGGCTAGTCCCAATGAAGCTGATAAACAGGCCAGTGTCTGTAGGTAACATGACAGCCACTCAAATGCTCCACAAATAAAATCATAACATAACGCAATCAATTAAGAAAATACAGGTGTTGTCTTAAGGGCAGCGTGGTGGGTGAATTTTGGCTAAACACCCGCCCTGGGTGGCTACAGCTGATACTAACTACAGCTCACTGAAGACAGAGCCAGCAAGTTTCAGAAGGACAGCTGTCCCTCCCAAATTATGTCACACAGGAGAGAGAAGGGCAAACTGTGCACCGTGGTCCTCAGTCAGTGGGACAAGGCAGACAGACAAACTTCCTTGGGCAGATGGGCCGGGCTGAAGTCCTGAAAGAACTTCTGGGTTTCTGCTGTGGAGCCCAGGCTCTGTTGTGCTGGCAATGAGGAGGAAAGGAGCAATTGCTGAACTGCTCATCCCTCCTGGTGTGTGAGGCTGTGGCAGCTGTAGTGCCACGACAAGAAGAGCACCGTTAAATGGCACTGACTGTCTAAATCTCTGCACAGGGAAAGGCAGAAAAAGATTTCAGCATCCCACGAACTTTTCTGTGGGGTAATGTGATCCAAATCCTGCATGCCTCGGCCAAAGCCTGTGCCACAGAGGTTGCTTTGTGGCAAATCTCTTCACGGCAAAATGATGAAACAGAGACTGCTGAAACAGACTGTATCACGTAATTAAAAGAGGGACAGGCATTCTGACTGAAGGCAGAAATGAAGAATATTCTAGAACTACAGTTACAGGCTTGACCTCAGTCTCTTCCTGCCCACACAGAAAACGCTGCACAGAGAGCCTGGGATTCATGGGGAGGTGATGCCAGCAAACATTTCAGAATATTGCCTGTCAAAACACACGTAGTACCCACTGCCTACCTCCTTGGCAGGCTGAAGTGCAAGCAAACCCAGTCATCTCCCTATTAGGGGACACGTGAACATAAAACAGTGGGAAAAGCAGCCTGTTATTATTTGAGGAAATTCAGCTACAAGGTAAGGAATCCTGCCTCCACTGAGGTTAGGACCGTCCAATCTCTGTGTTTACAGAGTGACCTTGTGAGCACCAAAATCTCTTACAAAGGTACCACCTAGCTACATTGGAGCATTTCATTTCAATTCTCACCTCAATGAAAATCACTGGACAGGAAATTCCAGCTAGGATCACACATACATAAGAGCACAAACATTTAAAGCTCAGCACATAAACCAACACTGTGTGTGGAAGGAGTGAGAAGGCACATAGTCAGCTAAAGAAACACACCTACATCTACCTACAGACAGGTGCCAGAGCACTGTCGACCTAAGAACCTTGAAGGGTGGTAGAGAAAGTTTTGAGTTTACTCATCCGAAAAAATGTCACTTCGAAATGTCTGGGCAGCAGCCCCACATGGCTCCAGTCCCAGAGAACTGAGTTACAGAAGGATAGGCAAAAATGGCACTGCTCTGTTGTCAGGGAAGGGCCAAAATCCCAACCCCACACCCTGCAGGGATGTGACTCCGTTCCTTAAGCACAGATGGGTTACTCCGGACTACCAGAAGAATATTTGTCATTTGTTTAATAATCCACGTGACTTCACCACTCTTTCTCCTGCCCCAATTTGTTCTGGAGCTCCCTCATCTTGAAGTACTTGCTAAGCTCTATTTTGTTTAGCTTGTGAAATCTGATATATCTACCTTCTAACATGTTAAGAGCCACACAGACGCTGTGTGTGTTGTGTATGCATCCATTAAGACGTGTCTATAACCACCTTAGTTTGTAAATACCTGGGAAAATAGACAGGTAATTAAATTAATGTTGTTTTTTTTTTTCCCCAGGAAAAGTTAAAACACTTTAATCAACCCAAACTTGGAAGTATTTAGAAATTCCTGGAAGTAAAAATAATAAAAGCGAGCATATGAAACACTTTAAAGAGGAATTTAATGGAAACAAAGTAATCCCGCAAAATTGAGTTAGGATTTATTTTCACGTGGTTTGGACTTAAAATAATTCCAAAATCATGTTAACTGTTGGAGTGGGTAGATGACTGCTGTAGAGGCATGCACTTTTTAATGGACCTGGAGATTAAATGTGAAAGTAAACCTGCACTGTTTCTTGGCTTAAAAGTCACTGTGGTCCTCTGATGTAGCAACATCAAGCATCCTCCTTTCTGAAAATCATTTAAACATTGTTTTAATTGACTCCATGTGTTTTATTTATTAGAGCTAGACATGCTCGTCTCTTGAGCTCAGTCTGGTGTTTTTGGCTTTAAAAGCCCTCAGGTAAGTAACTAAGAAGGGCACACGCAGACACGATCTAATGAATCACCCAAAACACAAACACCCCAAGCAAACCTTCTAAGGGATGCAGAGGTACAAGGCCAAATCATGATTTAAATGGAAGGAGAGGACTGGGGAAGGATTTAAACTTGCAAGTTTCTAAGGAAGAGGTCAGAGAGAGAGAGAGAACTGAGTACAGGGGATATGGGGCAGATGGTAAATAGCTTTACAAAACCAGTCCCTAAAAATTAATAGCCGCCTTCAAGATTTATTTCCTGTCCCTGCATTTCATTTTTCCATCATTTCCTTCTTGTTCAAAAGCAAGTGTGCCGTGTTTTTAAGCACAGATAAAAGCACTGAGCCGGGCTCTAAGAGGTCATTATGGAAAAAAAAAACAGAAAGGAGCAGGATTGTGTACTCTGCGTTCCTACTGAGGCAGCTCCCCTTCCTAGTGCTTAGCCTGATCTAATTTGAAGTTTCCCAAGATACAGGGCTCACGCTACTTCCCCTGGGAGAACTGAGGGGAGACATGAGAACAGCCTTTAATTACAGCAAGAGCCGCTCCTGAAGGAGAGAATAATCTGTTCTCCAGTTTTATGGAGGATATGAACTTCAACTGCAGCCAGAAAAATTCCAGTTAGACGTTAAGAAAAAAGCTCTTTAATGGTGAGGATGCTGCAGCCCTGGAGCAGATTGCTCAGGGGGCTGCAGGGACTCCATCTGTGGAAGAACAGGCCTAAGAACAGATAAGCACACACCAGTCAGGCCCAGCTTAGGCAGAATTGATTCCTACACTGGGGCAGGGATGTGTGGGAGATGGTGAGATTTCCAAGACCCTTCCCAGCCCTTTTTCTCATTCTACTGTTTTGATGGATCACAAGTGGTTTGGCCAAGCCCTACCCTTGCTGTTCTCCTGTGGATACCTCCACAAAAAGGCAGGGAAAGAAAGCCACAATCCCATTTTTTGTTTTCTTCTGTGGCCACAAAGGCAGTCTAAGGACCAACACTGTGCCACACCATTAGAGGGCAGCCAGTGGAGCAGGAGGAGGACCAGCCCCACACACATCACCACCAATAAATTCCATCTGAGGCTGCTGCTAAAGACACCTTATCTGTGATTTTCTCTCTGTCAAATGGCCCTCTCAGAAATTTTAAATCTTAGCTAAATCTGTCGCTTTAAACTTCCTCCAATTTTTGGAGACCCAGCATGTTAAAGTTGCATTCAGAAAAAAAAATTAATACGTGAAGAATAGATGTTCTAAGGTTATTACAAACTTGATGCTCCAGCTGGCGCTAAGCAACCTACTGCCTTGATGAAATAAAGATAGGAATAAAGACAGCCAAGTGATTTACCATTTATTAAAGGCTCTATTAATGATTTATTAATGTTTTATTAACTATTTATCAGTGCAACCTTAGTAAAAAAAAAGCCTGTCTTGTTTCACAGCATCCTTCTGGTTTCTGCATTTATACAAACCTGATCAAACTCTCTCTGCTAGGACGCCAGCAGTGCGTGAGGGGCAGCCACACTTTCTGTGTGTGATGCATACAGAATTAAAAACCATCTCAGCCTGTTTCATCTTTGGGGGAAAGGCTGAGGAAAGAATGAATGTATAGATATATATTTATACACGACAACGACAAGCAAATGACACTAAAGCCTAAAGGAACACAAAGACAATAAACCTACGGGTTGTTTTCATTAATTTTCCTTGGGAAGGAGTGGACAACTTGCACAAGCAGTTGGAAATATCCTGACCAGTGATCTGCCCTGCTTTATAGTGGGTCAAAGGCTCCCTTAGGAAGGGATTTTGATACATTGTCAGTATTGACATGGATGTGACAGATAAATTCATTAATATACATTTGATGATGATGTTTCAGCATTTTTTGAAAAAATCTCATCACCACTTTTTTCCCTGTAAGAAGAAAAATAGAAAATTAAAAGACTTTGGGGATGGCCTCCAAAGAAAGCTATTTTTCCTGCTGTGAACGTTAAAGCTGAAAATCTTTTACTCATGCAATTGTTTTAGCAAATTTATTATGAGTGGCTAGTGCCCAGCACATATATTTTGAGGAACAATGTGGTGGCATCTACAATAATGTCTTTGTCATGCTAGAATTTATCTTGTTGCTGTCCCCAAAAACTGCTTGAAAGACAAATGAAAATACAGTGCATACACGCCTGAGTTTCTTATTGAAAAACTTGAGTTGATTCTACAAAAAGCAACCATTCTTCTGACCACAGCCTAAACCACAGTGCTCACCTGTGGGTTTTATCACTGGTGACTAATAAGTTCCCTTTGCCAGCTGGGGAATGGGATGCATTCCATATCATCCCATGGCAAATTAATATTTCTTTCTATTTTAAGAAAGAGACAGACAAAAATTATATCCCATGAAAATGAATATAGAAATTGCTTTAGAAGCCAGTTGTGGCTGACTCTAAATTTTACAGCATATGTTTTCCTTTCCTACTCCGTTAGCATTTGGAAACCCGCAAAGAAATATGGATATTTTCTTTTTCTGCTGAGTTTCTCAGTACTCTATGACTCCTGTATGCCTCGAACTTTTCAATATATTTTCCTCATACCGTAGCTTTTATAACTAATAACACTCATATCCTTTGCTTAGAGCAGTTAGAAGACAATAAAAAAAATAAGTAAATCGTGATTGATGCACTCACTGCTCTAACCAATCTTGTGTATGTGAAGAAAAACAAGTGAGAAGGTATCTCAGCTCAAGAGGCTGTTTCAGGGGGAGAGTAATGAAGCCACATGAACCCACCACTGGATTCAGCTTCACAAGTCTGCCACAATCCTAAGGAAACCACAGCCTGTGCAATAAAAGTGTGTGTGCCCTGTCAAAGGGCTCAGCTCCACACTGGGCACATACAGGAGTTCACTCCCCTGGGAAACAGCCTGAACACTTCTCTCCAAGGTGGATCAGGAAAATTATCTTCAGGGCCCACCCCAGGAAGATTCTGTGGTCAAAAACTGCCCTGAATGTGTTACACTGACTAGGAAAATCAATCAACCCTTCAGCTCAACACCAAGCAGGTTTTGTGCCCTTCAGCACCTTCTCATCTGTTCTCAGCATTTTTAGGAGCAGGCAGCACAGTCCCCTACGGAGCCACTATAGAAACACCATCATGGGGAGCTGCACAGAGCCAGAGATCTGCAGCAGCTGTATCCCTACTCCTGCCAGGCTTGGGCACCAGTAAAGTGCATGTAGGACATGGGGAATCCACAAAATGTAAAAAATGAAGCAGGACCTTACAGCAAGCACACAGGACAACTTTCTTGGCAAGTTTTATGGTGAGAGAATGAAGAGTTCAGTGGCAAATGGGGACGTTGGAACTCGTGAAGTCAAAGGTAGATACACCCAGCATGTGTGACAGCCTCTCTAAACCACCATGGCTTTGTCTCCCACCCTCGTCTGAGCTTCCAGCCAAAGTCCAGGGGATGAGCAGGAGCCACTGCTGCCTTTGTGACCCGTCATGGTCAGCAGTGTGGGGTTTGCTAAGGACAGGCCATAATGGCTGTGTGCAAGGAGAGGATGATCCAAGTTTTGCCAGGCACACATGAGATGCTGGGCCACAGGAGGTATTTCTATTTCCATATAGAAATATTTCTATTTGCATGTAACTGTTCTTCTGCACAGACCTGCTGAGGGGTCAGGAACATCAGCTGTCAGAACGGGTCAGACTCGAGGTCCTGCTCCTCTGGGAGGCCACAGACAGTCTTTGGTGCTGTGACTTTCACAGAGCACTTCAGGAACACCGTGGCAATCATGAGGGCAAAACCCTGATCCTCCATACTTACAAATCCTCAGCTGTGCCGAGACCTTTTCTGTTTGATACAGCACCCAGAACTGGGTTCACACCAGCTAACACCAGTTTTAGAGCCTTATAAATCAACGATACACCCATAAATATTCAGGTACTTACAGTCAGGTGTACCAAACCCAGTTCCAGGAAGCGAGGCACCCTTCAGCTGTCGCTCCTGGTAAATAAATTAATATCTTTGCTGCCCAATACACAGAACCAGAGCCCTGCTGTGGGCAGTGTGGCCAAGGCAATACCTCCTGTTCCTGGTAAATAAATTAATATCTTTGCTGCCCAATACACAGAACCAGAGCCCTGCTGTGGGCAGTGTGGCCAAGGCAATACCTCCTGCTCCTGGCAGCTTCTCATCCCCACTGAGATTGCACAGCCATATCCCCATTGATTTTATTTATTCCAAATAATACTTTGGTTGGTAACCATCCCCAGGGGTGGCACGTCTTTTTTGTCACAAGGGCCCCACGAGGTAGGAAGCATGCACTGAGCTGTTAAATACAACATAACGCCCTGGCAACACTACAGTATAGCATAAACAAAGGCACAATAAGTCATAAAAAGCTAATTCTTTTGAAAGTCACTAATACCAACATATAATTTCATCTCTGCAATTTAAAAAACATTGGCAAAAAAAAAAAAAAAAATGAAAAAACCCCATTCTCCAAGCAAATAAGCGAACTGTGTTTTGAAACTATTCGCTGCTGGCACTTGTTTAAGAGAATCTGGTAATTTGTTCCATCCATCCTCGGCTTCACAAGCAAGAAAGCATGTCTTGAATCGCCTGTTTTCTTCCCTGAAACTTAGGGTTCACACCAAGAGGAGAGCAGAGCTATAATTTACAGTTACAAAATAAGACTACCCCTACCCTGAGGCACTCCACTGTGTGCATTTATACAATACATTACATCATCTCCTTTACGTTGCCAGATGCAATCAATTCATGGGTTTGTTTTTTTTTTTCACACAAGTACAACAGGGAGTTACATAGTCACAGGACAAGACCTTATCAATGGAATTTATTATAAAATGCATTAAATTTCTGAGGCAACTTAACGGCGGCACAGTGAAAAAAAATAAAATCTCCAAATTCAATATCGGGCGAAATTAGATTGCTAAACTAAAAACCCTCTTGTTCTGTGAGCTTAGCAAAGAAACTGTGTAAGTTTTATATTGTGCAATAATTTTTAGACCCACGTAACCCGCTTATAACTTACATCCTGACAACATGATGAAACGGAGCCCAAAAATCATCAGGAATTTGAAAGCATGAAACTGTGCCAGAAAACACCGGCTTGGGCCTTAAAACAGGAGCATTAATTACCTGAGATAGCATATAGGGGACATTAAGAAACCAGGTAAGACAACTTATTTGAATTTAAAGCCCAATTCTTTTGTTTAAACCATGATTTGCTTTCATTAAAATCGGACTCTTGAGTTGTTACTGATCAAACACAAAGAAACGAAGCTACCACAGGCTGCTGCAGAATACACAATGAAATCCTTTGCAAAAGCTGTTTCTCTGCCTTCCAAACCAAGCCTCTGCCAGATCTCTCATTCTGCTTACCACACAGGCAGTGTTGCAGCAGGGTTTTCCTGCGTGGGTGTGCCAGGGTAGCATTTGTTTTTAATGTTGCTCTTACACAGTCTCATCACCTCCACTGTACTGCTGTTAAACCAGCAGTCTGGGGCTGAAGCAAAGGCACAGTGAACACCCAGAAGAGCTGAAATCTACCCTTACAAAGCTGGGGTTTTTTTCACCATTCCTTTTCCTCCTCTGTGTGATGCTCTCCCTGCTACGTGTCTCAGTTGAGAACTTGCTTCTCCCTCCATTCACTTTCCCCTATGAAGCATGGTTATCTTCCCAGTGCCTGCTTCAGAATGCTCTGCAGGGCACAAACTGCCTGATTTTTTGTCTTCTGCAGCGCCTAGGGCAGTGGTAAAACTTCTGAATATTGGCTGAAAATTTGGAACAGAGATTATGGGCTAAAAAATCCAGTGGCTGTGTCCAAAATACGGATGTATGGACAACACAGGCACAGCTTGATCAGTATCCAGCAAGCCCTGGATGTACAAAGACACTCCAAACTCACGCCTGATCATTGGTTCCTCTAATTTTGTCACTTTGGTTTCTTTTGCGAAGTTAAAAAGCTTTGCATGTTTGCCACACAATAAATACACTGTGGGTCCTCATCTGTGACACAGAGGCAGAGCCCTTGCTGCCTCTCATGCTCAACCCTTTAATTCTATTCTGTTACAGAAAGACCTAACCCAGCCACCTGAAACCCTCTCATGCAACCTGGCATTTATTACAGTAATTTTAGCCTTTAGAAAAGAACAAACATTTCAGCCCGAATTTCCTTTTCCTCACTTGTGCCTCGAAGCAGGTCTGTTCCTGCATCTGTGTGTCCTGTAAATCATGCCAACAGCTCCCCTTTGATCCGCTCCTGCTAAGCTAACAGGTGTAGAAAAAAATGGATGTATGTTATGGAAGATGTTTTGATACAACATATACTTTTTTTTGGCATGTCAGCCTTATCCAAATAAGCCAGCTTAAACAGTAAAGAAAACCGAAGCCAAAACACGCTGAGGTCTTTTTTGATCTCCTTTAAGGTATGGAGGCTTCAGAGTATTTCTGGTAGGCAGACTCCCACTGTTGCATACATTTGACTCCTCATCTCCCAGCATGTTCTTCGCTACAATGCTAGTTGGAGGCTGGAAACATTAAATACTTGGGACTGCCACTAAGACACACGAGAGCTGAGGGTGCCTGGTCCCACACAGAGCCCTGGTGTCTGAAACCAGCCTGTTCTGACTGCTCACCACACTGACACAGCCTCCCCTGCCTGCGTTTTTTAAAAACTTCTGGCACTGAAACAAACTAACTCCTAAAAACAGGGCTGAAAAAGGGCAAAGTCCCTAACTCTCCTGTCTCAAAGCCCTACACTACTTCTTTTCCCACAGGAAAATCAATGATCAGGACACAAAAGCCACAGCACTGAGAATAAATTCAGCACCCCAGCATTTAGACATCCTATCTCCACATTACCAGACGATGACATGTGTCGTCCTTTCTTGCTTCTAGATGGCCCAAAAAGGAACAGCACACTGTTCATTAGTGAGAGCTTATCAGGAACTTGGAAGGAACTTGGAGCAAGCCCAAGACAAGACCACCCAGCAGAGCCAAGGCTGCCCGGTTAGCTCTGAGCCAGCCCCAGCTCCAGCTGGTGTCAAACACTGACCACCAGTTTCCAGGCAAGGATGGACTGGAGCAAACATTCCAAAGGACGTTCTGCTTTGTTTTTAAAGTACCAAGTGCAGTGAATTATTATGTTCCAGCAGCTACCAGAAGGGAGCTGCTGATCTCAGTTTGCCAGAGACGCACAAGGGCTGGATGAAGTAACACGGCATTCTTCTTGAAGGGTAACTTGTGTTGCAAGTGAAAGACGCTAGAAAATGACAGAGCTGCCGCAAAGTAGACAGAAGGATACATTTAGTCAAATTCCCGGCCTAAAGCCTTTTCAAAGAACGCAAGCAGTCAGCGCAACGTTCCTTGGGGTTCCTGCATCCTTTCAGACAGGATGGCTTTCTTGCAGTTTACGCTTATCACATTAAGAGAAATGGTAATGAGGAGATCGTGACAGCCTCTTTTAAAAGAAACAACGACTCAATTGCCAAGGAGAGAAAAAAAAAAAAGTTGTGATAACTATTTTCACGGAAAGAAGCCTCCAGTGAACGCCTCACTGTTGAAGCTACATTCTTTGTTTTTGTCTGAACTCGGGAACGACAAGGGGCTGCTCTTCAAAAAAATTCCGAGCGCCGGGTTTCATTTGATTGGTACAACATTGCTTTTTCAGATAAACTGGCAGTTCAGACCTCTTGTTGAAAAGATTAAGGACTCAAGAGGTTAGGAATGATAAAATACTGGAATAAGTGGGAAGGGATTAATTGGCTTGATTAGGGGAAAAAAAAAAAAAAATGTCACTAGTGGGAATGCACCTACAAACCAAACATGAAGTGTTTTTATCCTAAGGCTCAGAAGAGTATTTTTAAAGGTTACTGTACCTTGGTGTACACAACATTTTCTTTAGCAGGATATACTCATGGCAAAGAAATTAACGGACTACAAAGCCCAAAGGGGCTTTTAACACTCAATGCTGGTGCAATAAATGCCACCAGAAGATCTCAAAGCATTCCTCACAGAAGAGCAGCACCTGCCATTCTCCAGCTCGGCTCCAGAGGTGAAACTTGGTCCATGCTTTAAACCCATCAATCAACCCACAGCAAACACAAAGAATACAACTCTGCTCATTTTTCTCTCCTGTTAAACCACCCATGCCAGTCTCCTATGTCCTTGGGAGTTCATGCTGCTCCTGTTTCACCCTGCGAAGTACAAGCAGGCATTTCCACCTGCCCCCTCAATATCTGCTTACACACTGGACAGAAATTTGGGAATAGAGAAAACATTTAAACAGAGGCTGAAAAGTGTTGGTAAGAGTTTTCTAATGACAGCCACAGCTCCTGGCCCCAGGAGCTTTGGAAGGCCATCCACTAACACCTGCAGCAGGTAGAATACACAGGGTATGGCAGAACGTTGGAAAAATAAATCTGGGCACTTGGGTCAGACCTTCAGAATCTTGTTTGGAGACTGATTTTCTCTCCTGCCTCAGAACAATGGTCAACAAACACCTCAAGGCCTTGAAGTAATAAAATCATCTTCATTCTAAAGCTAGAACCTGATATTTTCTCCAGCTGACTTCTGCAAGGCTGGGTGCCTGTATGACTGCTTTTAAATAAAAAAGTGAGAAATTCCTTGAGAAAAAAAAAAAAAAAAATACAAAAACCATTCTGGTCAGATTTTCCAGCCACCCAAAGAAATTGTTACACCACTGACAAATCAATGTGGCAGGACCTACTGGCTAATTAAACAAATGTGACAATTTTACTGTGATAATCTGAAAACACTCAGAAGTGCCACCTATCCACAGTGTGCATTCTTCTCAAATGTTATATTAAAACCCATGTAGTGTAATAAGGAATTGAAAAGAACTTACACATTCAATAAAAACACAATTATAAGCACAATTTGAAATGTACAGCTAAAATAGATGGGAAGTTCATAAGGTTTCTCAGAACATTAAATTCAATGACACACTTTCTTTAAAGAAATGTAAGAAATCCAGATAAGCCACAGTGCGTAGCATAATATTAAATATCTGATAGGGCCTTACTTTTGCCCAATTATCACACCAACAATTCCAGCTGAGGACATCAATGCATTTTGCTAACAACTAATTTAACTTCCAACAACGGCAGCGTGGGCGAGGTTCTATTTCACCACTTCACAGAAGGAGACACAGTGCAGCAAAGGGGCACCTCATGGTTATTGAGGAAGATTAAAGGTAGGATGTTTTACCCGAGCCTGTGTATTCAAGAATTTATTGAGAGGGCGTTCAAAGACACGAGAAGATGAACCATGCCAGTCTTTCAGGTTTGAAGTGGTGTATTCTGGAGACTCTGACAGCTGGGACAACCTCCACAGGTAAGAGAAGGGAGATGCCTTCAGAAGGAGCTCTGCTGACTGTGATGCCTGACAGACCAATGGCACACAACAAAGACATGAACTCTCCTCCCCAAAAGGCAGCTGCCAGAACTGTTGTCACTGCAGAATGTGGAACAACTTCAGCAAGAGACAGGTGATGACCACAAGACTGCCTGACCATGCCAGGGCTGCTTCCACAGACCTTGTGGGGGCTGCCAAGTCTGGCTGTGCCACCACGACTCTTCCCAAGGAAAAGTCCACCTGCTTGTCCAAGGGGTCTCCCGGGAGGAAATAAAATGAGTTTTGGTCCATACATCAGTTGGTGTCTGTGTTCTTGCCTTAAGAAGAAATTGGCAGTGGTTTCTCTTAAACTCAGACCGCAGTGCATTATGAAAATGGCAACAAGCCTTCCTGGGATCTGCTGTAACACAACGTTTCCAACCATCACCTCCCAGCCCAACCATGAGATTCAAAGCTGAAACTTCAGTTTTGCTCCAGGGGTCAACTTTGTCCTGTTCTCTTTGCTTTTCTTCAAGGAGCTCAAAGCAGCAAAGCACCGAAAGTTGCAACACGCAGGTGTAGATAAAGCATAAAGAGGGAAACTGAGCATGCCTCGAGTACCTGGTGTCTTTTTGATCCATCACTTTGATTTCTCTAGTGCCTTCCTTACACTTATGTTTCTTCTGAGCATCAACTGTTTTTTGATTGTCATGGCCAGAAACTTCAGAGGGGAATTTCAAAAATGTAAGTTGTTGAAACTGAAGGTGTGTTTAGTTACATCTCCCAGTCCAGTCTTCCCCTGGACACTGCAAGTGTCCCGGCCTTTTCCTAGTCTGCTTCTCTTGACTAATTGTCATCAGGCTAACTTATCCCTCACGGATCCCAGGAGCCTCCTCAGCAGTGCTGACTTATGGGGAAGCTTTCTACCAGGATTTAAACCGTGCTACACTTGCCCTCAGGGCTGCAAAAAGGGAGCTCTTCCCATTTGTGAGCCGCAGAAGACGTTACAGACATTTCAAACCAGAATTGTTTCTAACTCATGCATTCATTTCAGGAAGCCTAACACAATTTTAATATGTTTTCCCTGTCTTTGTTCTGTGCCGAAAGCAATTTGTTATGTAGAGTACACATTATTAATCTATTTAAATGAAAGGTAACATTGCTAGCAGTTTAAACACTCAGTGCCCGTATTTAGCCATGTTTCACTTTGACGGGACAAGATGAAATAACAAAAAATGATTAATCTGAGACCAGAGAAATATTCTAATACCTGTATCTCAAAATAGGGCTAGATTTTTTCTTTTTTTTTGCTTAATGCTCTGTCAGTAAGCTGTGTAAGTGGAGTAGGGGAGCTTCAGATGGCTTTTCTGCTTGGCCACACTGCAGACTGTCATTTTGGAATGACAGACACACAACAGGCTCTGGAGTTCTTAATCATGTTTTTACACAACATGAACTCGTGCAGCCCACAAGGTCCTTAGGAGAAGATACACGGTACAGCTAGAGCCAAACACTGTGGCACTGCAGTAGTGTTTAAAGTTTTCCATCCAGTTCAGCAGCTGGGGCCTTGTTCGGTTCATGGGAGCACACAAAAGGTCAGGGTGGATCTGATTCCTCGGGTCTGTTTTCTTTCACACTTTCACTCCAAGATAAGGGAGTTACTCTTTATATACAAGGATGAAAAAGGGTGGGAATTCAGGTCCCATGGGTCTCCAAATCAGGAGTAGGAATCTTAGTTTTATGACATTCTCCACTCAGCTACAAGACTCCACCAAATTGTTTTCCCACATTTTTCATCCCTTTCACTTATTTCTGGAACTGCAAAACCTAGTGGTATTTGAAAAAGTATAGTATATAAAATAACCAATATTTTTAAGTTCTGTAGAGAATGCATCATATCTTCCACCAGAGTTGTAAAACTCAGTATCTTTTTCTCTAAGAGAATAACTTTTCTTCAATTACTTTCTTGTTTGAACTGGCTTTAAAACAATTACTTTGTATAGTCTCATAAAAAGTAATTATTTTTATCCTAACAGAGTACTCGATCAGAGTGAGGATGCTGAGCATGTAACATTGCAATACACAGTGAATTGTTTCTGAGCTGACTTTCAGTGAGGGAGAGGAACTACAAATGGTTGTTTTGGTGCAAAAGAGATGCTGAAGAGCTTGGAAAACGAACTTCACTCCTTCCCTGGCAGTCATTCACTTATCATGTATCATGGGAGTACTTTGTTTCTCTTCAGGAGCAGCAATACATGTCCAAACCCTTGTCATGTCAGCTCACTTTACAGTAGTTCAAGACTCAATGGTTAAATCTGGTAATGATGGCAGAATCATATAATACTACTGAAATCAACAATATTTCCATTTGGCACTACAGAAATATGTGTTAAAATATTATGGTAAAGGAGATAAGAAAACAGTATTGAACAGCTGAGTTTGAAATAGGTGCACAGCAATCTCCCTCTCTTTTCCTGAAAACCTTTTGTAATCTTTTTTATTGTTACAGTGTAGACAGGCTGCAATAGACCCACATAATGATCAGATTTTACATTTCAAAGTTCCTCGCTAAATAATTTATTTAATGCTGCTATGAAAATAAAGCCTTTATTTGATAAATGTGCCTGCAAGCTGGAATCAGACCTCGCTTGTCTGTCCTGACAAAGGTCTAATCTTTTGCTGCATTACATCTTGAAGAGGCATTTATCCCTGTAACAGGCAGGTGCAGAACGCCAGCTTTCGAATACAGGAAACTCCGCACACCCACGCGCATTTGTCAGATCAGACAGTCAACCTTTCCTCCCCGTCACCTCCCCAGCAGCACACGCAGCCTGCCTTGCCTTCAGCTGCCAGCACAAGGCAGATTTATACTACAGATCTGCACCACAAGTGCATCGCTCCCCTCACGTGCAGCCCGTGCAACGGGGACCCACGAAACGCTCGGAATCGACTCGCCCGCTTCCCCCTCTGCCAGCCTGAGGTCAGCTCTGAGCTCCAGACATGGCTGCACCCTCAAGTTAATGCAGGCAGCCTTGGGATGCTGCTCCTGAGGTGCTTTTCTCACCATAATGTTGTCAATGTAAGGGTGAATGGCTAAAAAATTTGGGAAATCCTGTTCTGCAACGGTGAGGTGCAGCACATGGAGGCCAAGCGTGTGCTCTGGGATGTGGAAATGGATTTGTGGAGAATTCCTAAAGCTTGACAGAAGGCTCACATCATATGTATCTGCATGTAAACTTTGAGGTAAGAAATGCTGGCTTGGAAATGTGACAATGGAATAAAAGTTTTTAAAACGCCTCTCAGTTACCCCATCTCCAGATCAAAAAAGAGTATAATCCAACAGGAAGACCCATGTCTTTATACAATTTGGCAATACAGAACTAACTCATACTTTGTCTCTCACAGTAGGGCTCATTCCTCGCTTCCAGGATTTTTGGCAGAAGGAAATGCAAAAGCAGATAAACTAACAATAGTTGCTTCAAACACTTCACTAAACATTTTTGAACAAGCAAAACTGAGTCATGCCTTTTCTCACCAAAATGCACCAAAATTATAGATCCAACAGCTTACAGGGTGTGCTCTGGGCTGGGAAGACCTAAGGCTGCCTTTTCCAGCTCCCAAAGAGCCTTTTGCACTCCAAGCTGACACCAGGCAGTCCTCAAACGACTCCAGCAATTGATCTCACCCTTTGTGTGTGTACACTGGACAGTGCACAAAATGCTGGGAAATGCTTCCTTCGACCTTCCTGGAGTTGTTGCTGAACGCTTGTGGTGATAATGTCTGTGGTGATGCTGAGACCAGAACTGATCTGATCACCTACCAGACCAGGAAGGAGCTGTTCTCATGGAAATATTCAGCATTTCCATTTTCTGGAGTGAGACCACAACTTGAGAGTCAACTGAGAAAAGAACCGGTCTCTGCTTTTTTGTATACCTAAAGTAATGCAGAGGTAACTCCTTTTTATTTTATAACAGCAGCAGCAACACAAGTGGAGCTGCTGCCAATTTATACCAGTGTGGGAGGAAGAAGAATTCAATGAACTCAAATGAGATCAGAGGTCAGTGGAATTACCCCTTGATTTATATTGATGTGAGAGCAGAAACTGGTTCTGCCTCCATTGAGAAAATGCTGATAAAAAGCTTGAAAACGCAATGGCTCAGAAACTGCTAAGAAATTAATTGTTTTTATCCATCCAAATCTTTGTGTACATAAGCAAAGTCTGAAGGAAAAAAAAATAAAACAGCTCTCAAAGCAGTTTATTACCCGTTCTTTGCATGCTTTCAAAGGCTGCACGCCAGAGCAGGGACAAAGGCCACAGATCCACATTTACACGCGGGTTAACCTTTCAATCCGTTTTTTTTTTTTTTCATTTCAACAGAAATAATAAATCACCTTATCCAGGAGAAAGAAGCAGCCTGACACAAAACATACGGCGCTGGGCTATTTTTATAGCACACCTAAGACGTATAGGGATTCATTTATTTACTCAGCTATTTAAAAGTGGCTACTCTTACTCATTCTCTGGACAGCTAAATGCCAGGTTGCTAAGTTACTGTTACTTGACATCATCTCCTCCCCAACGTGTTCCCACATTTGACAGGTTCACATGATTTACTAGGCCAGTCAGCTCGTTATTCACTTGTCCAATGACGTCTGGATAATCATTTTAAATTCACATCATGTCCTCCCCAGCAAGCCCCCAGACTCCACATGAAAATATTTAAACCACCCGTCAGCCACTAAGTGCATTTGTAACCACACTGGACAGCGTACCTGTATTTTTCAAATTACAATTATTATAATTGGGTTTAGCATCATTCTTCAATGTTGTCTGTGTTTTAGAAGAGAAAACAATCACTGAGGGGCAAACGATGGGCTGGATCTGTTACAGCCTAATTTTGCTGTGTGAACAGCTCACTTCAGCTGTGGGTGAGACACATTAAATCCCTTAGTGCTTTCAACTGGCATGAGGAAGGTAATCCTACACATGATTTGCAGAGTCAAGGGCATTTTCACCTGCTGATCAATTTACATATTCTCCCATGTCGTTAGACAGGAGCTAGCCATAAGAAGTCCGTTACACAAATTACAGACTTTGCTCATTTAACTCCAGCCATTTTTACACTTTTATCACAATCTGAACTATATTTGGGATCTGTTTTGCTCCCAGACTAGAAAGCTTCTAATTAGTATCACAGCTCTCCACACGCCACCAGAAGTCCACCTAGTTACCTGATGCCTTCCTACAGCGAATATGCACATACAAGAATTTCTTTTGTTCCTCTAAGCAGAGATGGGTTTGCAGACAGCAGTGCCTGCCCAGGTGGTCAGGACACAGCCATGAAAGCTGCAGTGCACAGCCCAGGGCCTGGCTGTGCCAGATTATGTCCCATCAATTACCTAAACACCCAGCCCAAACTTCCAATTTACACCCCGAGTCCTCTAGAACAGGGACTTTAAAAACAAATTTTTCCTTTCTCTCCCCTGCAGTGTTGTGTGTTTATCAACTCTCCAGCCAGAGGTACAGCAAGGCTGAGGAAGGTGCCTTGTGTGCTGCCCACAGACAGGAGAAGGATCACTGACTCAGTGTCACCTACACAGCTCCTTCTCCTGGGCCAGCACACGCTTCCCGTCACAGGCAGTGACAGCGAGGCACACTGATGTACAGCACTGGTACAAGTGGCACAAGGAACAGCTCTGGAGACTGGTTTTAAATGTCAGCTCAGCCTGACCCATCTGCACTTTGGATCACAACATTTCAGCGAGCTCATTTTTCAGCGGATGCGCACGGCAAGTGACAACTTAATTTAAATCCGTATTAATAAAATGTGAATCACACTTTTAATTGGCTGTCTTCCATATTATCCACACTTTCAGAACCATTGCATTGGTTGGAAAAAAAAACCCAAACATATTTTGGAACAGCAAAATGTATAGACCACCTTTATCTTTCAGTTTGGTATTAGCAACCTGCATAAAATGCAATCTGTTGCATTACTGTTCAGCCTTAGTTGTATAAGAGATGATGATGATTATTACTATTATTATTTATTATTATTTATTATTATTTTTCACAACCTTCTCAGCCACCCTGGTTAGAAAAGTAAAATCAACAGGAGACTGGTCTGCCATTAACCTTTGGCTGCAGTATTGGGAGCAGTCCTTCAAGCATTTACACAAGATGACATAAGTAGCTAAGTGTTTCAGGAAATCTAAAGGACTGTGAAATTTTGTCTCTGAAGGCTCAGGGGTCTGAATGGAGTCAAGACCTTTCCCCTCACTCGGTTGAAAATTTTAGAATATAAATTCAATTAAACCTTTTTTTCTCCAAGATGCGGAAAAAAAAAAAAAAAAAAAAAAAAGGAAGATAGATTAGAAATTACAAACCTCTACAATTACAGAAACCATTAATCAAGTTCGGTTTGAAAAAAAGAGCTGTGTAAAACCAGAGGTCACAGAGCTTTGCAGAAGTACCTCTTCCTTGTAAGGTCTAGCAAAGAAACCCTCGAGAGTTACTGTGTCTTTCTAGAGCGATGGGACTGAATTAAATCACTTAATTCCCCAACTTAAAAAAACCGAAACAAATCAAAAACAGAAAAAAAAATGCAAAGTTCAAGGAATGCATTGCTCTGCCAGGCAGAGCACCCTGCCCCAGCAGACACAGCCCAGAGCAGAAACTGCCAAGGGTTGCCAATGGTTTGGTTGGGCAAAACACAAAAAACTGGGCACAATTACAGCCCAGTTGTCCACCTTTGGGGCTTGACTGTCTTGGAATCCTCTGTGTTTATCTCTGTAACATCCCTGGCAGGACAGAAATATGAATAATCTGGTGTTTTTATACTGAGAGAAGCTTCCATGAGGGAGCTGAGACCCACACTCCCAAAAGTTCATCAGAGCTTCTGTGGCTCTGAAAGGGCAAAAAAGTTCCTGTCAGGGCTGGAAACTTAATTCACGTTCTCAAAGTGCAAATTTCTGCTGAAACCAAGCTGACTTCAGGTCTGGGTAAGTCTGCAGCACTACCTCCTAGTAACGAGGAGATGGCTGGCACCAATTCCCACTGAAATTTTATCCCTTCTACACCAAAAACCAGCCGGGTGGCTGGCAGTCCCACAGAGGTAGCTCTGACAGACGGGATACTCAACCCATGAGGACAAAAACCTAGAGAAAGGGACTGGTGGGTTGCAAATCTCACTGCCAACAGGGAACCCCAAAGGTGGTGTGTCTGAGGAAAAGCCCATCTTACACTCAGAGTAAGGCATACAACTTGTGCACGCTCGCTTTTTCTTACTACATGATCTTCTTGCAATTAAGCCATTCTCAGCTTGGAGTGGCAATTTTCCGCATTCAACCACTGGCCAAAGATCACAGGAAAAACCCCACGTCTGTAAGTCTTTAACAAAACTATGAGTGATGAGCAATTGTAGTCCAGAGGAAGGAGGAAGACTATAGGTCAGCGTGTGAGTAGAAGAATTAAGGCAGCTGCACCTCAGGGCAGGAGAGAAATGTGTCCTGGATAGACTCAGGGACTGAGAGCTTGAAAAGAACAGGAACACGTGTAAATCCTGACTGAAACAAGCTGGCAGATGCAGAGTATTAGGCGAACTGATCTCACCAAGGAGCACCCTGGGCCTACCCCCTGTCTGTGTCTCTTAATGCAGACCCACTGACACGTTATTATTTAACTACAGCGCTGAAGACAGCCGTATAAACCCTCTCCTTGGAAGGTGAAAATAACAGCACTGCAATTATACAGGAGAGAAAAAAGCAAAGGGTATTACTTACCCGCAGTATTTCTTCCACACAGCTGGAGTCATTGGGAAGGGCAACCTAGGTTTAAAGGAAAAAAAAAAAAAAAAAAAAAATGTTTAGTCAGGCGCTGGATGCAAAGTTCAAGCACACAGGTGAACAGCTAACAAGCAACTGCCTCTGTTTGAAGACTGCTGTATCCGTGCTCGCTGCCTACCAAATTTTCCAGTTCAGATCAACATAAATCATCAGCAGGACCCACTTTGTCAAAAGTTGTTGGTTTTTTTTTCTTCCACGCTGCTTTGTGTTCCTAACGACACTTTTGAAGCAATAAAGCACTCTGATTTCCTCACAGCTGAGAACTGGCAGCGGAATTGCCTGAAACTTCTGTAATTGAAGAAGATCCCACTGTTACTCCTATGGGCAGCCTTCAGAGAGAGGGCGAGGTTTGGTTTGGCTTGCCACAGGCTGCAGGGAAGGACAGAGGTGATAACAGGAGAAAGCTGTTATCACCAACTATCTTATCCTACAGCTTAATAGGCTAACAGCCCAGACAGCTCTTAAATATATACTGTAGTAAAATACTGGTTGGGGTATAAGGGTGGCTGCTGATTTTGTTGTCCCTCACTCCATCAGCCTGTTGCAGGTTCAGCGTCCTCTGCAGCCTGCACAGCACACAGGTATCCACCTCCAGAGGCCTGACAGCTGCCCCTTCTCCCCTCAGAAGCATTCCATTTATCTCTCCACCCAGCCACACTCCTGCACACACAAAGTGATGCTGCTAAAATATTCCAGTTGAAAGTACTTGTTAAATGGTACTTACAGCATTTGCCACAATCCCTCACTCTAAGGATACGAAAAGAGCACAAAAACCTTTAAATACTGTGAACAAACACAGAAACAACGGGCAGATGTGACCTGTATGTACAGCCACTCTGTGGCACTTTGCAGATAGCTCTGGTGGGCTCTTACCACGGGGGAAAGCAGGAGAGGAAGAGACAATATTCAGGAAGGTACCAAAGCACAGGTAAGTCCTTTGTGCCATAAATATTCAGTGAGATTTTTTTATTCCTGCCCGATTCTTCTACCTTATTGCCCTTAGTAACTAGTTTGGTGAAAGAAAGTCACGACTAAACTTAACCCCTGCCATCCTAATCTGCTACAGAGCTTGACCAAAAGCACTGACCATGGCCTCCTGCCTGCATTTCAGCCAGCACTAAGCTTCAGGAATAAATCCACACAGCTACAGGAGTCAAAGACCACAGAGACCTCTTAGATCACCAAGCTCATGCTCTGCTGGTGTAGCAGATTTTCCCCGTGTCTTCTAGCGCTGTGGCTGCTCTGACCCAAAAACTGTAGGGGAAATGGGTTTCCCATTCCTTCCCTTAATAAAATATGGAGTGTACTTTCTTTATAATGGTTAAAATTTTGTTTCCAGTGTCACCTCAGGTTTTCTGTAGAGCTCTTCCCACTACTAGAAGTAATTCATTATTTCCCTTCAAATTTACTCCATACACAGAATTACAGAATTATACTCCACTTTTCTCAAATGCTGTATGTTCAACTTTTACCCTCCTTCCTGATAAACAAGATTTTCCTTCCCTTTGGCTTATTTCATCACTGTTCTCTGAATTCCCAACAGTTCATCAGCATCTTGGTAGAGGATTACCCAAGTGAATATGACTACACCACGGGGCTATTAGTGATTTTTATCTATTATAGATTATAATCCTCCACAATATCACCTTAAAACTGTCAAACAACCAAAAAAAGACCCTTACCTTTTGTCCCCAGTTTCTACTCAGCTCAAATCACCTAAGGAGCCTGGCTGAGAACTGCCAGGAGGTGGTCAGCATGAACTGCAACAGGCAGTCAGTCCACCCTTACACCACAGGGCTTGGGCTTGATGGGACTTCCTTCATCTCCCTACTTTTCACTTAAATTACTTTTTTTTTCTCTATATACTTTTAAGTTCTCTGCTCGTCTGCATTTTCCATCCCTCATACCAGCTCCCCATCCAGTGGGGAGTATGGTTAATCCTCATTTAGAGGTTAGCAAGGTTAGCAAGCAGGGGTATTACTGTGCAGCAGGACAGAACACACGTCTCTGACACACGCCTCATTTTTTTTGTTTTTTTCATTGAAAAATGAATATGTTGGAATATGAGAAAACAACACAGTTTTCCAATAAGCTTAGAGTGAATACATCAACCACAGAATTTCTCACCGCAGAGACAGGGGCAGCCCAAAATCCAGCTGAGGGAGTCTGACTGGGAAGAGTGAGAGCAGCAGAGGCACAGAAGCTCTCTTTATTTAACACCCTTCCCTGCCATTACACGTGCCAGCTGTAACGGTCAGCCAAGGTACCACGTGCATTTCTCTGTTTAGAAAAGTGATGACTGTGTCCCTCACCATTAATACAGGACAGAGCACTGTCTTGGTTGTCTCACAGCCCTCTCCCAATTCACAGCCCTGTTTAAGTTTATGTTACTCCAGAACTAATGATGATAATAACAATAAACATACCATTTTGCTTTAATAAAGCCCACTATATATTATGCAATTGCAACCAGCTTCTGCTGGCAGCACTTGCTAATAACTTTAAATGCTCATGCATCAATTTAATTGTGTTAATGGCAAAGAAGATTTTAATGGCTTGACAGAACTTTTGTTCCCCTTGGCATTGCTTTGTTTCGAATCACTGGTATTAAAGTAATGCAAGATGTCAAAGTGCTGTGATTGTCATATAGGGAGATCCAAGTAGGAGCAAGCACAAAGAGGAAAACATTTAGATTGATGCAAACATTAAAAGAATAATTATTACAACATGGCTATCAGAGAGAAGATCAATGTAAGAGCCCTTCAGTACATTACTATTAATGGATTTCTAAAGAAACGAGACCATTTTTCTAAATTCATGCTGCAGTTGCACATTCTAAGAGACTTGAAAGGCAGAGATCTATTAGAAATTTAGCCTGTCTTGAAAGAAAAAAAAAAAAAGAAGGAAAAAACAACCTCTCAACCTTTCAAAGTGTGAATTAAAAATTGCGAGTTTAATTGTCCATAAACACACTTGTTCAGCTAACAAGTGTGAGCGGGCCCACATGGCACACCATGGCATCCAGGCACAGATTCATGGGGACAGAATGAAACACAGCAGATACAATATTCATCACTTTCTCAAGTGCTAGCACTATAACAAATTGTTATTAGAATTGCCATTTATAAACTGCCACGTTCCTTTAGTGTGCGGTAGTTTAGTCAAGGCTGGACATTCATCCCATACTACCACTTTCCTAATCTAATAAAAATTAAGCATTTTAGGACCCATTATGTGATTTTCCATCCCTTCTCTCTCCTCTTCAGCTTTCACCACTAATCAGAGTCTGAAAAGGGGGGCACAGCTTCCACTTGTGCATGCTTTTGGCGCTTTCCTTCCTTTATGAGCAGCATGGTCTAACTCAGCTGAAAGGACAGATTCCAGGAATTTGGCTTCTGCAAGACTGAGGGGTTGCAATTCACATCAGGAGCTCTTCTCTCAGCCAGCAGTGCATTCACAGACCCCAGGCTGCAGGACAGTGGATGCTGCACAAGCTGCAGACAGACATCCTGAGGTAATAAAACTTCAATCAAAGCAAGAAGATTTCACAACAGCTACATGCTACACTGAACTCATCTTCCAATTTCCTCTTAATCTGGCAAACCTCTTTTGCATCAACGCTTCATGTTTACTTTTAAATATTGCTGGCTAAAAAAAAAAAAAA